>WOVY01009582.1:0-237013 GCA_013436015.1 Rhipicephalus annulatus | reverse complement strand
ATACCTTTACCTTTTTGAGCCTTTTGGAAGTGTTTCAGCTTCTCAGTGCTCACCTTACAACATTTTTTTTAAATACGTGTTTGTGTGCCCACTGCTCTTGCTCCTTGTACAGTGAGGAGAGCACATGGCAAGAAGAGGCACGAGAGAAGCATAGCGATAAAAAGCGAAATAAGCGAGGACTCTTTTGTATCGTACAATGTGTGTAACATTATTATTGCGAAAACATATAGACAAATTATCACGGCTATGCATCCATTGTAGAGTCATACACAGCTGCAACACCACGACTAAATTTCAACCTTGTGTTGGTTTAGGATCCCTTTATAGTGGCAGCTAATGATATCTGCATTTGTTTGGCACATACTAAGATGCAGTGAAATGTGATATGGTAATCTCATTTAGAATGCACGTCATGTGGCTTCATTGTATATGAGGCCACAAGTAACTCTGGTTGCAAAGCAATATGGCAGAGCCTAAACAGACGTCACCGACCCCTCAATCTGAACTTGCCTTTGCTACTTGCCCATTATCATCCCAGCAAAAAATGAATAATTGAATCTGCTACAGATAAGTGCTACCTTATGCTAAGGACCAAGTATGAAGGGTGTTTTGTCATTATTGAGATCAGTTATTTGTTCAAGAACACTTGCTGTCAAATACAAATACATTGCTGTCGAAGCATCAAGACTCAAATATAAAGCAAAAAGAAGTGTCTTTTTAAAATTACAGGCCACAAGGCAAGATAAATATTTGATATTCTTGGGATGTAAGGCACGCACACGAGGTGCTGCCATGTTATACTTTTCCTTGTGTTGAAACCTGCTTGCTTTACTCACCCAACACATCTGTAGAGATGCCGTGAAAACACCAAGGAGCTGATGCAGCAAGGTTGAACACATGTCCAGGGATTCCACCATTCCTAAGCAGCCCTACAGCCTCCACAGTCCTGCTACCATTTGTAAGATAAATATAGTTCTACCCAAAGTTCTTGGTTTACAGACACACATGCAAGACGCATAACCACTCTATAGGAAGTTTGCATGATAATGCGCTGGGTAGCAAAACGGATGCCAATATCAAGTATCCCGGCCTGCCGCTTTCTTTCCGTTCTTAATTAATCAATCCATGGTTAATAAATGTTCCCCCCAATGTGAAGTGTACTGGCAGTCCGGTGAAGAATTGCAATGTATTTCGAGCACAGTCCAATTCATGGCAAGTAAGCATGCAATAGCGTTTTGTCAGCTCTTCGAGAAAAGAGCATGAAGTTTAGCTAAAACCCATGTTTTTATAAACACCATTCAATTTGATATAAAAGTTGTGATCATTATGTAAAGGAACACGGATTCATATTTAATCAATGATTTTTATAATGTACTGATATGAATGCAACTAACTGAATATGAAATGATAATTTTTGCTCGAGAATTTAGGGTTATGAACACTATCGCACTTGCCAGCTGCATCTTGTCCAAAACAGCGGCAAGATAGGCTAGTTTCTGTAGGTGAGTAGTAATGAGCAGTGCAAAGTAACAACAAGAAACACCAGTAACAACAGTATGGGGCAAGCACAGACTGCCAACTGTATAATTTATTACACAAAAGTTCGCCTAAATATCAGTCAGACAACTTGTGCAAATGAAGTTCCAGTTGGGCATGAATAAGTTACGAAATCAACAATGCCTGCTTTCACTAACAGGACCCTCATTCACATAAAGTATGCAGCGATAGGCCCCTACCGAGGTACGTCACAGAATGATGTCACTGGCACATGTAAAAGGTGTGGCTGGAAAAACACTCCCGCTGGTGGCTCAGCCCGGATACAGTCGTGCGGTGTTTGGGGCAAGTTTTAATTTTTCAAAGCTTACACTTCACGTTACAATGTCGACATTAGCTGTAGTATGTGTCAGCAAACATCTAGCTGTGTGGTAAACTGTGTGGTAAAATATTTGCCACGCTGTCTGTTTATCTTGAAGAAGTGAACACACGTGCTGGCCTGTGCGACCAACAGCGGCATAGTCTTCAAAAATGTGCACTGTTGATTGCGGCATGTAGTGTGCATTGAAAGGTATTCAGAATATCGGTTCAACTGAGAATACTGTGTGTGGTGTGTGCAGTGCCAATAACAATGCGTCTTGTTTGCAAAGATGTTAGCACTCATGGCAGGGATCGGTCGATGAAAAAACTTGATTCAACATTTTAGTCAAGGTAATTAGGCACTTGACGCGACCATCTGCGAGTAGGTACATCTCGGTGTTTGCGCTGTGCGCAGAAAAAAATTGCATGGTCACCGGGCTGGAAGATACAATTTGCTGAAGCTGCATGTATGAATCGCCCCGACGAGTACGCAAGCCCAATAAAGGTGTAACTCGTTTTATCGAAGGCCTCATATGTCTTCATGTAATAAGCAGAGATTCTTGTTTCACATATACTCAGTACCTTTACCGCTCGATATTCATGAAGTGACAATGCAAACAACAAGTTTGTGTGTTAGGTCCTAAGGGAGCAATGTAAATATGCAAATAAGTTGTAGGTGTCAGATGCAGCGATGTAACTGCACAAAAGATTACGTATATATTAAGCTACAGGTTTAGAATCGCATACTTCTCAGTGGTCTATCAGGAACGACACAAACAAATTCCTTGCCAACCAGCCCTTGCACAGAGGGAGGGAATGGGTGGCACGGCGCTCGAAGTGACGTCACAATATTTGTAAACATAGAGGAGGTTTCTTACTTAGGCAACATTTTGCACAATATACTTTTTAGATGCAAGACTGTACTCGTCCACATTGATCATACTGATGTCTTTTGTTGTTACTTTGTGCTGTGAGTTACTAGGCATTTAGTCACCATGATCTTTAAAAGCTAATTTCAGTGTTCTCTCTCATATTGCTGACAACTGTGTTGTTGCATAAATTGGGCAAAAAAGCAACACAGAAAGGCTGTCACAATAAATACACCAACATGGGTATTCTCCTGCAAACAAAAGTCGGCACTGGTCCTGTCATTACCCGTCTTCCTTCTCTCTTTGCCTTGTTTGTGCTGAAACAGCCAAACACCTGATGAGTTAGATGAGAAATATTAACGCATCAAATCTATGAGTGCTTGCATCAGCAACTACACAACAGCGTGATAACCGCACCCCTGCCACACAGCAGCGAAACATATTTTGAACATGCTGGCAGTGTAATATTTTATAAAAAGCAACTCTGGCAGATTACAAAATCTCACATTGTGCATGCAAGTTTTCTTCAAAGTCAGGCGTACAATGTAGGTGCTGGCCGGTACATTATTAGTTACAAGCAAAGGCGTCTTGCAGGTACACATTCAGATTGCACGAACACCTCTCTCTCTCTCTCTACACTAGGCACACACATTATATCTTTCAACAAGCACACGCCACTGTTTAGGGGCATAATAACGCTCTTTCGTGAACGTATGCTAATCAACCCACTTAGGCGGTTGGCTAGGTGAATCGAGCCTAGTTACAAATTGTATCGCCCCGCGAACGTAAACAAAATGCTGCTTTGCATCAAATGGCACTGCAGGCATCGTTTAATCAACAACGTAGCAAGCGCCGTGTGCGTCTTCCTCACTACATTGCACATTTGAAAAAATCGATCACCATACACATGCATGTTGCCGCAGTTGTCTCGAATTAGCTCCAGTAAGGCCGCGCTGATGCGCCATGGCTCTGCTGGCGTTAGCGTTGTCAAAGCGAATCGGCAACCGCATTCGCAAAGGCGCGTAAGGTTGCCGTTTCACGACGCCTCGTTCGAGTGCAGCAACACACACTTGCACTGAGTGGCATACTTGGTCTACATAAAAAAAGTGTCCCCCTTACCTTTAGTTTCTTTCACACTGTCCTGAGGGAAGCGACCACAGGCGTCAGCCGTCACCTCGAAGTCCTTCGAGCGCCCGCCCAACCCGCCGATTCCTTGGACGACTCGCACTTGATCCGCACTCGAACAACCGCGGGAATAGGGCGCAATATTAGCACATCACACGAACGAGGAACGGCGCTTCCTTGCGTAAATTTAACATTTCGTGCTCTCGTGTGTAGCAGCGCGAACACATGAGAGACGCATCCAAACGGCATGCCCACAGAAACAAAGACAAACAACATGTGGCTTTAGCTGTGAATGGATTTGACTTGGATATCTGTGTGAGGAAATTAAAAAAAAAAATCTGTCGCTGCTATAAACTGAAAAAAATGTATGTTATCTGGCAAAATGACTTTAAAAGTGATAAACGGTTATTCAAAAAAACAAGTTACAACTTATGAATATTTTCGCAGGTCTTTGTTTTGTTTTTGTTCTAGCAGACGACAGCCTCCTACTGCTTCTACGACAGACGTAGTGCGGTTTCACGTTCGGTGCGTGTCGCTGACGCAAAGCTCTACAGTAGTGATATCAGAGTTATCAATTCTCAATGAATCATAGGATGGCTACAAAGCAGTAACATTTTGACATAGTGCAGTACGCAATCGTTCAAGGTATGACATTTCTTTGCTCTGAAGCAAATCGAAGCAAGCCGGCCGGCGCAATCAGCTGATGTCGCCACTACGCGAGGCATGGTCGTGCGCAATAGCGTCGCGCCCCGCGCTCGATTTGTCATCAAGCGATAGAGCTACTAAGTGGAATACAGCTAGATGCAGGGATTAATGGCGCATCACTCTAATTCCCTGTGGTGGCCAACTCAATTGCAAGAGAGCCACCGGAAACAACCTTCAACTGCTCAAGCTTGTGTGTGGGTGTAAAAATACTTGTTTTCATCCGCGGCGGGGCCGCAATCTATAGTTGAAAGACATGTGAAAAGCATGTGACGTATATACAATCCCAAAACATATGCACACAACAATAGATACGATCACATATCGTAGCCCCGCCGCGGTGGTCTAGTGGCTAAGGTACTCGGCTGCTGACCCGCAGGGCGCGGGTTCGAATCCCGGCTGCGGCGGCTGCATTTCCGATGGAGGCGGAAATGTTGTAGGCCCATGTGCTCAGATTTGGGTGCACGTTAAGGAACCCCAGGTGGTTTAAATTTCCGGAGCCCTCCACTACGGCGTCTCTCATAATCATATAGTGGTTTTGGGACGTTAAACCCCACATATCAATCGCATATCGTACATAAATATGCCAACACATAGCGTGTAAAAAGTAAATTTATATACATAACTTAAACTCGCGCGCTCCCTTCAGCGCGAATAGCTTAGCAAGCTAACGCACTCAGTTCACGTATGCGAGCACAACTGAGCGGCGCAGGTTCGAGTCCCGCCATGTTTATTTTTTTTTGCTTTTTTTTCAACGTTTTTATTGTACTGCTATCTTTTCTAATGCGTTAGGTTCTAAAACAAAATAAAAGCAATATTGCGTTCAAGTACGTATGTGGGACTGTGTTTTTTGCGCAACAGTTATTAGTATTTTTATTCTCATTAATAATTTTTTATTAATTTCATATTATAACAAAATTAAGGACTAAAGGGGAACATTGGGTCTGCTTGATTGTGAAGGGACTCGAGAAGTGAGAAAACTCAAACCAAAAAATTTATTTGAGAAAAAACTGAGCATTTCACAGCCGGACCAGTTTCTTCAAGGGTAGGCCCTAGGTATGCGCGAGACTTGCTATATGACTCATCTCAAGCTGTGGCAGTTGAGGGAAGGCAATATCACCGAGAAGCAGTTCCAAAATATATTTTGGTTGATGTTTTTTGATTCCTCCAAAATAAGGGGCGCACAATTGTGATCGAGCCAAACCAAGAATTGCGGGCACGAAGTCATGAGACAGAAAATGAATAATGTTGAAAATTGCCCTTAATAAAAGGAAGAGTTATGGAGTGCTACGTAGCTTAACTCGCAGTAGGAATTTTCTATATACATATAGATAGTTTAAAATGGACAATGTTGCACACACAGACATTGGTTAAATTTCTTTGCAGCACAGTTGAAGCATCTATGTAGAACTGAAGCATCAAGAGAAGCTCATGCGTCCTCACTTTATTGCGCTTTACATAGCTTGTATGCGTCCATGCAGCCATGATATGATATATTTTAAAGCATTTGTTTAACCTATAATCTTCTTATTCATTAAAGCTGGCCCATAAGTTGTGTGTTATGTAGCACTACAATTGAGGCGCAATCTGCATGGTGGTCTGAAACAATGCTTTTGAAAATCTGAAAACGACCCAGCTCTATACACGACCATCCGTGCATCAATGATAAGCACCATAATGTGTTTACATATCAGTTGTGCTCTAATACTTAATTATTTTTCTGACCACTCCCTCTGCCCCTACTTCGTTTCTGTCGTGAAGCTGTGGCAAGTTGTGAGTAGCTGTATTTATATTGTAGGAGCACATACTATCAATAAAAAATTATTTTTAGGCTACATGCAATTAGTTTTCATAGATTTTCAATTCTTTTGTCGGTGCTCAGGAGAGCTAAGCTCATGGTCGACATTTTAAAATGACAATTTCTCTTTGCCAATGTTAATGAGAACAATTTCATTAATATTCACAAGTTCATTCACATTGAATTTAGTTCTCAATTATTATTGTTTCTACCAAAAACGAGCCCTTGAAGTTATGATTTTTCGCTTGATTTGTTTTCATGTGACAGCATGCAAGTAAAATGACAGTTATTGTCATTCCTTGTGAATGACACATTTTCCATGTGACAGACTTTAGCACCTGGTCATCTGCAGAAGTTGTATTCATTCTCGAAAAAGGCGAACAGCGGTGACTGACAACACAGACTAGCCTGTGTTATTCTTTTGTACTATATATGTCACTGTGCATTGATTTATAACTTTATAGAGCTGGGATTTCCTGCTGAAAATTTGACAACTGTAGAGTTTCCACATTTTTTGCAACAATCCACATGCCTTTCATACACTATTGCACATTTTCGTAAGCACCTTACAAAATCTGTATATTTCCGTAAGACCTTACATTCTGCATTTTCCTTATGAAAGCTTCTGTACACTCCATACACTTTCCTTATCCTTCCATATCTTCCATCATGAAGTCTCCGTATGCTCCATAAGTTTCCTTATCTTTCCCTATCCTTCCATATACTCCATAAAAAGCCTTCCATATATGCCATACATTTTCCTTATCGTTCCGTATACTCCATAAAAAGCATTCCGTATACGCCATACAATTTCCTTATCGTTCCTTATACTACATAAGAAGCTTTCCGTAAATGCCATACAACTTCCGTATATTTCCATAAAACTTCATATTTTTTCCGTATGTAGCATAAGGAAATGTTACGGAGTCCATATATTTTCCGTAAGATTTCATACGGAACGTTTCAGTAGGGTCGCTGATGTCGTGTGGAATGTCCTCTTTCAGGCCTTGTTCGTCGTGATAATTCAGGCCGAGTTTCTGCAGGATCTACCGACCCGCGGCTGGCTGAAACATGCGTTCGAGTTGCGAGACTCTTTGCACATCCACTATTTCTACCAGAGTGTTGCATAGCCCCAGTTGCAGCAGACGAGTGGTGCTCGCGTGCTCCGGTAGGCAAAGTGCGATCTTGTAGGTCTTGCGTATAAAAGTGTTGAGTTTCTCCGTTTTGGTGACCGTCCAATTGTGCAACGCAGCAGCATAAGTGCTGTGATAATTGCAAATGATTGTATAAGGCGCACGACGCTCTGATCTTTTATGCCTGTGTGCTTGTTTGTAATTTGTTTGAAAAAGTGGGTGGCTGCTGTAACCTCGCCCTCGATCTTTCGGATAGTTTCATTGTTTGATCCGTTGGCAGCTATTTGTACGTCAACGATGCGTATCTTTGGAACTCGGGAAATGCAGGAACTATCTTGCGTATAGAACTGTATATTTTTACATTGGCATGGTTCACTGATTGGCTTGCACCGGCGGTGCAGGCAGCAGATTAGCAGCTTTGATTTGAAGGGAGAGATCCGGAGGCCCGTGTCTCAGAGATATGTCTATACTGCGAGGTATGGCTGCTTGTTAGGTGCATTCTACCTGCTCGTTGCTTTCTTTGTCGACACACAGGGTGATGACGTCTGCACACAAGGTGTGGTGGAGGCCGTCAATCTCGCCAAGGCAGACCGGGAGACCTATCATGACGAGGCTGAAAAGAAGCAGGGATATTACGAACCCTTGGGAGTGCCACTGCTTCCAAAAGTATATTCGTTAGATGTAATGCTGTAGACAGTGAGGGTGACCGTGCGGCATGAGAGGAAGTCTCAGATATAATTGTAGCTTCGTTCACCCAGACTGATTTTGTTAAATCGGCTCAGAATTGCTGCATGTGCTACATTGTCGAACGCTTTTTCTCAATCTAAGCCGAGGACGGCTCGGGTGCCGCTAGTTGGGTCAGTAATGATTTGGTGGTAAAGCTGTATGCTGTATGTATGCTGTAAGAGTGGTGATGGAGGCATCATCGACGTTTTTTAGAGTCTTGTTTGTATCCTTGTCGGGACCAGGTGCTGTTGTTCTATCAAGCTGGCAGAGCGCTGCGTGGATCTAATTCATAAAAGTATTCATCGAGCGTCGCATTTTGCTCGCCGGAGTAATAACCATGTTGATCCTTGAGTCGTCATGGAAAGTACTTGTCTAGCAGGCGTGTTAAGATCTGCTGATCAGTCGTGGTTGCCCACTCTATGTGCGAAATGCGCTGCAAGCTAGCATGCTGGGCCGACTTGCTCTGCCTTTCCCCCAAGAGGTGACGGATGAGATGCCACGTGCTTCCATTAAGCAGCTGCCCGTCGACTGCGTCGCAGATGTCGTACCAGTGCTGGCGGCTTAATTTCCAGCAATGCTTTTCAAGCTGACGATTGAGCTGTGAGATCTTGCGAAGCCTTTGATTGTGTCATTGCGGCTTCCATTTTGCGTGTATTGATGCCTTGCCTTCCCAGAGGTGGGCTAGTTGGCTGTCAATCTTCACAACCAGGACTTCGGGTGCGACCATCTGTGTCGCCCTGTTCACGTCGCCATTGAGGGTTTCCATCCATGCCTCGATGTCATCGATAGCTTCCTCATCTCTCTGTTTCTCTCGCTGCTTTCGGAATTTGTCCCAGTTCGTTCATTTCAAAATCTTCTGGGCGTAATATCTGCTTCAGGAATTTGTGTTTTTATGATAATATGGTCACTACCAAGATCTTCAAATGTATTGTGCCACTTTGCTCGAGGGATGTTTCGGACCGTCGTCAGGTCCGGCGTCGTATACCGTGCTGTGGACGTGCCCATGCGGGTTGGAGCCGTATGATCGGTAATAAGCGTTAGCTATACATCATGCAGGTCCTGCTAGAGGCGTAGGTCTTTGGCTGTAGTGTAGCCATAGCCCCAGGCGGCGTTTGGGGCAATTAAATTTTCCCCCATCTTAAACAGGGAGAGGAAACGGCTGCGTGAGTGAGCCGGATTTCTGTATACGTTGAGGAGAAATACACCGTGATTGCGTGCCCTATACGAAAGGATATCTACGAGCATATGCTACGCATGTGTACTGCATACGGTGTGTTCTTGTATTACGTTGTCTTTCCTCGTTAAACTGGCGATTCCTCGATCGACGGGAATCGATGAGGCGTATGCTTTAAAACCAGGAAGCTTTGGTATGATGTCCATTGCTTCCTGTATCATTATGACGTGATGTTTTGGTTGCGAGTGTCGTACATATTTTTGCAGCTGTGGTTGCTTCTTAGTGAAGCCCCAACTGTTCCACTGCCACACCACGAGCTCGTTAGTGGGGCTGGCCATCGTGGTGTCGTGCATGTGCGCTATCTGAGATAGGGCTATTGTGAATGACGGTAGGGCCCACAGTAGGCATCATTGACGGGCCTTGGCAAAGGCTGTTGTGCCTGCGAGTCCACACCAAACGTCAATGCCTCTGCAAAAGGCAATCTGTGTCAAGGCCCGCAATCGAGCCCGCCTGAGCGATCAACTCAACGACGTCATCAAGCGGCGGCGCCGGTCTGTCACGCAACGCACCGTGATCTCCCTCAGTCCACTAGCCCGTTGAAGCTATCGGCGCCTTCCAGTCTGGCGAGTCTTACGCAATGCGTGGGAACGTCACTCGTCCTTGGCTGCAACCACGTGCAGCAAAACGGCGCCTTCGAGTCTGGCGAGTCTTACGCAATGCGTGGCAACATCCCTCGTCCTTGGTGCAACCACGCGCAGCGGCGGGCCCCGTTGGAGGATTCCGACATCACGACCAGCGGCGCTTCTGGTTAGACATTTGGTTACTCAAAGGATCCATCCGGTACCTATAAAAAAAGCCCTGCGGCGCGTCGCCAGCAGTATACCTATGTGTCAGAGAAGCCTCTCGTTGCTTCGAGCTCCTTCGCGGTCGGCGCGGCCAGTTGCCTTGGCAGCGGCGAGTTTCGTGGCGCCCTTCGTAACCTCGTCCACGGTGCGCCTTTGTAACAGTGGTTGGCAGCTACGGGATCGGCCGGTGTCAGCGACATCAATGCGGTGAGTGCCTAATGTTTTCCGCTCAGTTCATCAGACTACTCTAGCAAAGGGTATAGTAGTTTAGGGAGGGGCTGTGTGAAGCATTAGAGTGAGCTTTGGTCGTTTCAAGCTAAGTCGAAGCGCTTTTATTCACTCCCGTGTTTTTATTCACTCCCGTTAAACACGGGAGAGTTAAAAATTGCTTGCGCGTCTTGCTAGTAGACTTATAGTGGGTACTGCAAACAGCAAGAGGCTAGTGTGAACGATGGAGACCCTTAAAGTGAAGGAACTCATCAAAATTTGTGAGGAACTCAGCATTACTTTGGGCCGTGCGAAACGAAAGGAAGTGATCCTTGAGATAATGAAGGATGAAGGAGCGTCGGCTGAGGAAGTCCATGAGGCCTGGGTGGATATGAAAGCACGCCGCGAGGAGGTTGAAAGGCGAGAAGTAGAAGTTCGCGAACGTGAAGAAGCTTAAAGGCGCGAACGTCGCGAGCGTGAGGAGGCCGAGAGACAGGAGCGCCTGGAGTTGAAACGAATGGAATTGGCAATCCTACAGTGTCCGGAGATGCCTAGCGTAGCTTCTGCGACAGTTAAGGTCAGCGGTTGTAGAATTTGGGACCAACTGCCACCGTTCGTAGTAGGCGAAGACACGGCGAAATATCTCGTCAAGTTTAAACACGTCTGTGAGCGAAATGCTTTGGAATGGTCTCTTTGGGCGCAGAACATGTTAGCTCTTCTTCTCGGGGAAGTGTCCGACGTGATAACGTGCTTGTTGAGGGAAGCATTTGAGAGCTATGACGAGGTTAAGGAAGTGCTCTTGCGACGTCATAAGTTGTCACCCGAGGCTTTCAAGCAGAGGTTCCGGTATGCTAAACAGGGGAATGAGTCAAACGTTGACTTCGCATATTGTCTTCATGCCGATTTATTTGAATGGCACAAGGACGAAGGTGTTTATGACGATCGCGATAAAGTGGTAGAAAGCATTACACAGGAGCCATTCCACCACTGCATCAAGGAGGATGTCAAGGTTTGGCTGCAGGACAAACTTGAAGTACAGCTGAACAAGGCAGCACAGTTAGCTGAGGAGTATTATACTCGCCAAAGGTGAATAGCAGGGCAGTGCGCGTTGAAAAAGGTGAAAGGAAAGAGGGCTTTTCAAAGAAACCTTATCAATGGAAACCCGCTCCGCACCATAATTTCAAGAAGGACCCGTCTTTTACGAAGGACCCTGTAGGGGAAGGGCAAACGGAAGCAGAGAAATCGAGTGCGGTTCCTAAACAACGCACTGATACCACACGGGTGTTTGAATCACGGAAGCCGCTAATCTGCTACAACTGCAAAAAGGAACGGCACACCGCAATAAACTGTAAGCACATGTTTGTATCGCAACAATCCGAGAATCAGAAAAGAACATGCGGTTGTTGGAGCCGTTTCTCCAAGAAATTAGTGTGAATGTGAAAACGTGTCGAGAGCTTCGAGACTTAGCGGCAGCTATGGACGTTGTTCATTCTTCGTTGGTGTCTCCGGATGACTTTACAGGAGAATGCGCGTGGATTAGACGATTCACGGAGCAGGAGAGTACTTGCTTACCAATCGCTACGGTTGTCATTGAAGATCCGTTCGCTAAGCTTCGCACCGAAGCGGCTGTGTCTGCCGCGCTTTTCGATCGTCTTCCTTATCTATTTTCTAATAACTCAGAGCAGCTTCTCACAGAGCAGATTAAATTATTTTTCTCCAACTTGGCGTGCATGGCCCTCACGCGATCACAAGCGCGGAAGCTTTCGCGGGAACTTGATCTTCTTCAATAGGGCGAAGCACAAAGTGCAAAAGCTGCTGGTCTGTGTGACCTTGGCGGCGAGTTGACGGAACCTCAGACAGGATATCCTCTGCGTGGGTCATTTGAGCAGTTACTCGAGCAGCCCCGTCACCGAAGCGACTGGCATGGTCTGTGTCGGCGGAGGAGACGACATAGCGCCATTGAGTCAGAGCGAGAGGGGTGCAACGCTCTCGCCTGTAGCGGAAAGTTGGAGCTAACTGATGCTCTCGCCTGTAGCGGAAAGTTGGGGTGAGCTGTTAAGCGTTGATCGAGAAACGCTCATTCGAGAGCAGCGTGAGAACCTCTCGATTACAACGCTAATAGAAAGCGTAAACTTGGGAAAAAAGCACAAGAATGTTTCCTTTTTTGAGAAACCAGGGCTCCTGTATCAGAGCTACGCAAATGAATAAGGTCGCAAGTATGAGCAGCTCTTGGTGCCACAAAAGTATCGTCGCCAACTATTGGAACTGGCGCATGAAAACGCGTGGGCAGGGCATCTCGGCATAAAAAAAGACCAAGGCTAGAGTTTCCCTTGAGTTTTATTGGCCGAAATGCTGGAAGGATATTGAAGACTTTGTACGCTCATGCGACACTTGTCAGAGAGCGGCGAAATCCACGGACAAGTGAAAGGCACCCATGAAGCTTGTGCCAATTATCACAGAACCTTTTCGGCGCCTAGTAATTGATATCGTCGGGCCACTGCCAGAGTCAAGGCAGGGTTGTCGGTACATCCTGACGACTCTCTGTGTAGCCACAAAATTTCTGGAAGCGATACCACTTAAGGAGCTCCATTCGCCTCATGTCGTGAATTCGCTGTTATCTATATTTGCACGCGTCGTATTTCCTTCTGAAGTCCAATCCTACAATGGTAGTGTCTTCTCCAGCTGCCTTACCTCTACCTTTTTAGGATAAATGTGGAATAAAAGTAGTGCACAGTTCAATCTATCACCCGGAATCTAATCCGGTAGAGCGTATGCATACCGTTCTGAAACGGATACTGAGAGCTCTTGGCTACGAGCACAAATGTGACTGGGAAGCGTGTATTCCTCCCGATATGTTCACTTTAAAATCAGCTTCGAGCACTGTTTTTAGCCCTGCAGAGCTTGTGTATGGCAGGAGTTTGAGAACACCATTTCGAATGCTACGCGAGTCCTGGAAAGGATTCGATGAGGGCCTTGATGTAGTTGCGTATGTTCTAGACCTCCTTCAGAGGCTTGGAAAAAATAAAGATCTTGTGGAAAGCCACATGAAGCCTGCACAAGTGTTGTCGAATGAGCACTACGACCAATCGACAAAGCAGCGCGCTTCTGAAGTAGGTAGTGAGGTAATGCTGCTGCGGCCGTTCAAAAAGAACAAGACTGAGGTTCAATGGGAAGGGCCCGCCAAGGTAATATCGAAGCTTTCTGACATCAAATATGAAGTGAACTTAGGAAAGCAGTCAAACAAAATTTACCACAGTAACTTGATGAAACCATACGTTCAACGTCAAGTGGTCGTAAATCTGCTGTTGAATGCTTCAGAGGAAGAGGGAGCAGAAATTTTGAGTTCCAGTGATGTAATCGAAAGGGGATCGGATGTAATCTTGGAGCAGTTGAACCTAGAGCCTAGGTTAAATGAAGTCCAGAAGGAGGACCTGTGAAGGATTGTTTCCGAGTTTGAAGACGTGTTTTCGGACTGTCCCGGAAACACGACTGTGATTGAACACCATATTGAGCTAACTTGTGAGGAGCCAACCTGTGGGAAGTCATATTGTTGTTCCCCTGTGCAAAAGCAGATCATGAAAGAGGAGATCACTAAAATGCTGGAGTTGGGAGTCATAGTACCGGGCGAGAGTGACTATACATCCCCTCTAATATTGGTTCAAGTGCCGGGACAAGATCCGAGGCAATGCATCGATTATCGGCGTCTTCATGCCATAATTCGAGACCAAACTTTCCTGATACCAAACTTAGAGGAGAGGGTAGAAACTGTGTCACACTCCAGCTATATTTCCACGTTAGACATCGTGCGAGGGTATTGGCAAGTCCCCCTCACGGAGCGTGCTAGCCACTATGCCGCATTGGTTTTTTCTATTTAGAACGTATCGTCCACATAAGCTGAGGTATGAAAAATGCGCCTTTTTGTTTTCCAGGCGTAATGGACCACGTTCTCAAAGGCCTCTCTGAGTTCTGCCGTACCTTGCCGATGTCGCTATCTTCTCAAACATCTGGTATGAACATGCCGAGCATTTACGCATCGTGCCGAACAGGTTGAAAGAGGCTGGTCTTACCGTGAAACCTACTAAATGTCACCTAGGGTGTGAAGAGGTGTCTTACCTAGAGCACGTTGTCGGGCGTGGCCGATGTAGACCTTCAGTAATTAAGGTAGCCGCCATCATGAACTATCCGCGACCAACCACAAAAATCTGAGATAAGGGCATTCTTGGACCAAGCTGGATACTATCAGCATTACGCGCAAACCGACTCTAGCAATGCCAGCCCTCAAACTGACGCGATTCGAAAGTCCGAGCCGGTTAAAATAGTATGGGACTCAGGAAAGGAGAATGCGGTTTGCCAGCTGAAAGAGGCCCTAAGCGAAAAGCTCGTTCTCATGGCACCCAATTTATCTAAGAGATTTGTGATTCAATGCGACGCGAGTGATCGTGGCATGGGAGCTATATTGTGCCACGAAGGCCTTGCTGGTAACGAAAGGCCAGTTTTGTATTCAAGTCGATAACTCAGCAGCAGGGAAGAGGCATACAGTACATCTCAAAAGGAATGCGCTTGCCTCGTGTGGGCTGTTCAGAAGCTAGCCTGTTATGTCTCCGGTTCGAGGATTGTGGTCGAAACGGACCACTGTCATCTAACATGGTTAAATAACATGTCGCCTAAAAGTGGCCGGTTACTGAGGTGGAGCATGATACTCCGACAGCACAACTTTGACATTCGCTACAAAAAAGGAAAGCTAAACGATAATGCAGACGCACTGAGCCGTGCGTTTTAGTTAGTACCTTCTCCACCTTAAGGTTTCTCACTGGCGATTCGGGGCAAAATTTTGTCCTCATTATGGCCTTAGCTGAGCGCTCTCGTCCAGAGTGATCTCAAGGGGCCAACTTTATGTTGTGTTCTATTTCATTAGATAAAAGCGTAAGTGTAAAAATTTGAGTTCCCATTTTAAGAGTCTTAAGGCCCTCACGTGCATCTTGATGTAGAGGGAACCAAATTCTGATAAACATGTAGCTAGGTATACGTTGTACTATACTTTGTCTGGTGTTCTGTCGGGTGACCGAGGGCAATTCTTTGTGTCGTGTGTTGTCTGTTGTCGAACCGTTATTGACAAGTTGCAGAACCATCGACAAGTGCTGAGAACAACTATTGTCAGATGAGACGAACGAAGTTGGCCGGCAAGTTGTGGCTACAAGCCAGTAGAGCTGCGATCCGTCCTCAGGAATGGGATGTGTTCACGGGACGGAGTCTGGAGCTGCATTCTCCCCATGGCCCTCGAGGCTGACCTGGAAAGAGCTGGCGAACGCGCGCGCCCGACATCTGAGCCACGTGGAAGCAGCTCGTCTTTCCGGCGCATTGTCTGGCGGCGGGGTGCTGTTACGCCTGCGAGTCCACACCGAATGTCAATGCCTCTGCAAAATACAATCTGTATCAAGGCCAGCAATCAAACCCGGCTGACACGATCAACTCAACGACGTCATCAAGCGGCGGTGCCAGACTGTCACACAACGCACCGCGAGCTTCCTCAGCCCGCGAGCCCATTGAAGCTATCAGCGCTTTTCAGCTTGGCGAGTCTTACATAATGCGTGGCAACATCCCTCGGGCTCTGTTGGAGGATTCTGACATCACGGCCAGTGGCGCTTCTGGTTGGACAATTGGTTACTCAAAGGATCCACCTGATGCCTATAAAAAAAGCCCTGTGGCGCGTCGCAGCAGTAGATCTATGTGTCAGAGAAGCCTCTCGTTGCTTCGAGCTCCTTCGCGGTTGGCGCGGCCAGTGGCCTTGGCAGAGGGGAGTTTCGTGGCACCCTTCGTAACCTCGTCAACGGTGCGCCTTCATAACAAGGCCTATGTGAGTCTCGTTTCTGTCAATGTGAGATTTTAACTTGTCTGTGTGGGCAGTGAGGTTATTGACCAGAACGCCTATGCTGAGAATCGCGCATTGAATGCCAGGCAGCAGTTTTCTTATTTCTTCTTGTTATTTGCGCCATTCAAATATTGTGGCTTGTTTTAATGCGCCTATCTCTTACTGTGGCTTCCAGATTGTCGTGCAGTTTATATATTGAGCTGGTTGCTATCTTTTTTTTGTGGGCGGCGCTTCACCATCCTTGATGTTCGTGACAGGAGTTTCAACTGCAATATACTTAGGTATAGTTGACTGCGTGATCGACTGCTTAATCTCGCTGATTTCTTGTGTTAACTACTCTACTACCGTGCGCAACGGCGCGTTTTCGTGCTTTACTGCTTCTAAAGCGGAGTGTTTAGGGTGCCTTTTTTTTTCAGGTTCTGAAGTAGTAGCTCTCTGAGCCCCACGTATCCGCGTGCCCTTAACCGACTCTGCGAAGCTCCCCTTATCAGGTAGATCCGGGTCCGGATGACCCGCTTGCTTCAAACTTCGTGACCTGAAACGGCCACGGCATGGTCTGGGAGGTGTGCTCCGCGACCATCTCCGAGACGGGCTCTGGTGGCGAGATCGAGGGCCCGTTGACCGCACCCGGCTTCGAGAGCGGTAGCTGGAACGGGAAGGCGGTGCGGACTGCTTGCCGTCGTTCTTTTGCTGCAGCTCGAGGGCGGCCTCCACTGCGGCCCTTCGTCAGTCACCGCGTCGTTTTTTGACAAGATAAGGGGTCTTGAACTGAGCGTTGCAGGTCTTGTCCACAGTGGGATGTGCTCCCCCGCAGAAGCGACACGTCGGCATGCATTTGTCATTGCGGTCTGGATTCGAAGCTCCGCAGCCTCTACAGACACGGTGCTTGGTGTTTGGGCAGACGTCCATGCGTTGACCAACACGCCCACACTGGTAGCACACATCGATATACTTTCTGTACAAGGTGCACCTGTACTATCGTAGTACCTGTAGTAGGTGCATTATTGCACCGCTTCTCGTTGACAGTCCAGGAAATCATATCTTTTCATTACTGTTTCCTGTTTTCTAATACATAGTGTCCCGCCTGTCTAACTTGCCTAAAGAGAGGTCACCTGTCGTCCCTTCAAACGCACACACACACACGCACAGCAACAAATCCATTCGCTATGAAACACAGTGAATAGCGATGTCTGCAACTGAGCATTACTATTACTCAGCCACCGCCAGAAGCCGAGTGACCACGCCGCCATTCAGGATCGATAAATTTTGCAACAGTTTCAGGTGCAAAACATTCGTTTACTTGTTGAGATGTGTGCATACGAACTCATAACTAGCAACATTCGTGAACGATCTCGCAATTGTAAACGCAATTCTTCCAGCACAAAGTGTCATACTTTAGTGCAAAAGACCGCGAAGCCGCGCACTTGCAGTTCGCGCATTGAGGAGTGGGCAAAGTTATGGCGACTGCTGTATCAGACGACGCGCTTGTGTCCACACTGAACGGAGCGGAGGCGAACTAGTGCATAGGAGTGGAATGCAGCTGTAATGAAACGAGGTGTTAGGAATGCAGCGAGGTAATAGGAATGCAGCGGTAATGAAAAACAGGGCACTGTGAAATTACAATAGGTATGATGTTGTGAGAGGAATATGAAAATGTGCCATGGTTTCTGGTATGACGTTCGGCAATGCGGTCTTGTGCATTATATTGGAAGTTCAAGAAAGATTAGAAATTAAGCAACGTGGAATGGGTAGGCTTCCCTTAGGATCTCACGGGAATACGCCAAATCTGGGAGTACAAGGCGATATGGGATGGATATCGTTTGAGGGCAGGGAAGCTAGCAGCAAGATAAAATTTGAGAAGCGATTGAGAGAAATGTGGGAGGAGCATTGGGCTAGGAAGGTATTCAGCTACTTGTACATGAGGAATGTCGATACAAAATGGAGGAAGGGAACCAGAAAATTTACTGGTAATTACTTGGAAAAGAGCAGGGGGCCAAACCAAAAAGAATTATCAGTTAAGAAGAAGGTGAAGGAAGCTGAGACCGATATGTGGAGAATCGGCATGATTAAGAAGTCCGTACTAGAGGTCTACCGAAATTTTAAGCGGGAAATTGCCAAGGAAAAAATCTATGGTATTACTAAAGGTAGTTCTCTACTGTTTGAGGCCAGGACGGGAGTATTGCGAACCAAAACATATCGGGCCAAATACGAAGGGGTATACACGGTATGCAGTGCATGTGGAGAGGAGGAGGAAATCTACCGAATACTTGATAATGTTCTGTAAAGGGCTTCACCCTATAGTTCAGGATGAGGGTGCAGAGTTTTTCAAAGCACTGGGATTTAGGGACAGAGAGGGCGAAAAAGACTTTGAGCGGGTAGAATTAACTAGAAGAAGGTTATCTGATTGGTAGCTAAAGTCAATGCACGAGTGAAAATAAATCCTTCGCTTCAAAGTAGCAGTCCTCAACGTCACAATGTAAAGAAAAAAGGATAAACTGTGGTTAGTTAAATAAGTATTAAGGCTCGGTGGCGTTAGCTGCCGCCCGATCTCAAGGGTACAGCCACATTCATCCATCCAGCGTTGGAGAATGGAGGATGATGGCGGGGTGCAGCCGGCGTGACAGCCCAACAGCGTCATTCTCTCAGAAATGCTACCCAATAGATTTTCTTAAGCAGGAGATTTACATGCTCACCGTTATCGGTGAGACTGATCAACGGGAAAGACAGGGAACATTTTATTTTGGTAGGTCATAAGAAATGTCTTCCACAAATCCGCATATGCAAGCGCTAGCAGACTCACATATTTCTCTCTGAACAGGTAATTTTAGCTGTTTTACATGGCATTCTCCTCGCAATTTATTTGGTTGCTTCTAAATCCTAAATTCTAAATTAAATTGGTTGCTTCTAAAAAGCGCCTAAAGTGCGAGATAACGCGATTTGGGCAATGTCATCTTTAATTATTCGCCCAAGTCTAAGTGTTGTAGTTGTCTTCTGCTTATTCTGGTGTAAACCGAAGTTACCAAATGAGAACGTGAGTGTATGAAAAACTCAAGGGGCAGTTCGCGAAATGTATAACACATTATTCTTGTCATGTACGTCATAAAATACTTTCTCTCAGTCACGTGTGGCGTAGCGTACACCCGCACACCGCATAAAATGTTAGTAATGTGCACCCCACGCACATTCAAGAAATAGCATCAGATGCTCGCTTCTCGAAAAAAATTCATTTGACGCAAAGGATGAAAAGTACATATACATCTGGACAATCCTATCACAGAACCCTACCGATGGTAGAAGATTCTGCGGAAAGGAGTGTGAGTAGTGCTGTCAGTGTAATGTCGACTGCTGGGTCTTGGCTAACTCCTTTTATAACGACGCATTAGGCGTTACACATATACTGCGGGGTCTCGGTGAGGCGAACGAGCGCATCGCCACGCCACGCTCTTGGAGTGAACGGACACAGCAGACGCGGTCGGTACAAAGCACACAACATACACACATTTATTAGCTAATTTAGACGACAATATCGTCCGCCGAATGTTACATTGTCACAGAACGAGCGCTAAAAATAGAGCGCGCCGCCAAATCCTGGCGACAACGGGCGGCAGAACGCCGCGAGGTAAAAAGAAAAAAAAAGAGAAAGCAAACATCCAAGGCTCCCGGGCGCGCGCTCTCCCCGCAGAAGCACGGCTTCGCAGACGAACCTCCTCACCCCACAGCGGCGGCCGGGCAAACGCTCGACCTTTCTAGAACGAAGGAGGCGTGGTCAGACCGAGTGAATCATGCGGCCGGAGAGGGCATTCCAACCGTCTCGCCCTCTTCCCAGCTTTCGCTGCGTATCGCGCCGACGAAAGGACGAGAAATTTCTGGAAAGTGGCGCGGAAGGTATTTAATCGAGCGGCCGAGACGAGAAAGCAGGAGGTGACGGAAGTTAACGCCAGAGCGCGTAGGAATTCCGCCGTGGAGTCGGCGAAGGTTCTGCCCGTAGTGACAGAACAGGAGGAGACGGAAGTGAGCGCCAGAGCGCGTAGGAATTCCGCCGTGTAGTCGGCGAAGTTTTTGGTCCGTAAGGACGGCTCGAGCTACAGGCAAGAGCGTGTGTTTACCGCTATTGAGCGAGGACGCGTGGCAACAGCTGCGGGTGTGAAGCCGACGTGGTTCCGGCGAAGAAGTTGAAGTTTGAAGAGTGGCCTATTGAAGACGGGAGTTTTCCTGGAAGAGAAACTCCGGCGAGGTTTCCTGGAAGAGAAACTTCGAGAGCTGCGGAACGACAACAACGCTGGACTTTGAGTGAGTGATTCTCGGAAGAGTATCATTCGGACTTTTGTTCCAAGGACTTTGGACTGAATAGGTTTGCTATCTCTTTAGTCCTTAAGTGTCTTGGTTGTTCAATGCATGCGACTGCATTGTAGTGCGTATCGTTGTCTGTGTCCGTTGTTTTGAGTGTGGCCGATTGTGTTGTGTAGTACGTTGATTGATTGGTTTGATTGGTGACATATTGTATGCAACTATTGTGGAGTGTGCATTTCTGTGTTTTGTTTTCGATCTGCGATTATTGAGAATATAATTTGTTTGTTTATCAACTCTCGGCTCTGACTTGTTCTTTGGGCCACAGCCGGCGTCCGCTGGCGCGCCAAAAAGGACCACTTCAAAATTGTCCACGCTTTCGTGGTGCGGTTCGGGGGGCCGATACTTCGGCTTTTGGAATTAGCCCGGCGATTGCCTCCCTAATAAACGGGACGTGTGTGACAATTAATCTGGCGTCCGCGATACAGGACCTTTTGGTGCACAGTGTGTCCAAAGTAGTGAGAAAGAGCCTCGAGTTGTTGATAGTGCTATCGGAACGATTTTGTGTGTTGTTCAGTGTTCTCGTTAACGAGTGCAGGGGAGTGCTCCGATAGACTGATCTAGGCAGATACTTTTTGCACGCGGCAAGGTTTTATTTGCGAGACACAATGGATCTCGAAAAGTTAGTTGCTCTTGGTGAAAAGATGGGTCTTTCTGGCGCCGAACTACGGAAGTGGGTCACCCAGAAGGAAAAAGAAGAAAAAGAGAGAGCCAAAGAAGAAAAAGCAGCCGAGCTGGAAAAAGAGAGGTTGGCGGCAGAGAGGGCGAAGGAAGAAAGAGAGCAGCAGTTGGAGTTGGAGAGAGAAAAGCTTGCAGCTGAAAGGGCGAAGGAAGAAAGAGAGCAGCAGTTGAAGTTGGAGAGAGAAAAGCTGGCGGCTGAGAGGGCGAGAGAAGAAGGAGAAGCAGAGATGGCTGAAAGGGAGCGGCAGCGGCAGCACGAGATGGAACTCGAGCGGCTCCGTTTGCAACAGCGAAGTGAAACTCCCGTCCAAGCTAGAGTTGAAAGCAGCGAACGGGAAGATCACGGATTCCGCTTGAACCCAAGCAAGCTGCTCGTAGCGTTTGATGAAAGGAAGGACGACCTAGACGCGTACCTCCACAGATTTGAGACGATTGCGAGGAGCCAGAATTGGCCGGAACAGCAATGGGCAACTGCTTTGAGTACTTGCTTGAGTGGGGAAGCGCTCAGTGTGTACGGTAGGCTGACGCCGACCGATGCAGCCAACTACGCAAAGGTGAAAGCTGCTTTGCTGAAGCGATTTAGATTTACCGTGGAAGGATTCCGGGACAGATTTCGGACAGGAAAGCCAGCTGACGGTGAGACAGCTACGCAGTATGCCGCCCGACTTTGCCATTATTTCGACAGATGGATTGAACTTTCAGGGACAGCGCAGGAGTACGATGAGCTTAGAGAGCTGCTAATTAGAGAACAATTTCTTACTAGTTGCCACCCAAGCCTGTCACTGTACTTAAAAGAGAGGAAGGCTGACTCACTTGAAGACATGCTTGAATTGGCCGATCAATTCTTGGAAGCACAAGGTGGAACTAATTTGGCCAAGGTCAAGAAGGAGTGTCCCGATGATTCGAAGAAATTGGCTCCCGAAGAAAAGAAGCGTGCACCAGAGAGCATTCAGCGATGTTTTCTGTGCAACCGAGTGGGTCATCGCGCGAAAAACTGTCGAACGATCTTTACGAGCCCTACGACAGTAAAATGTTTTAAGTGTGGTCAGGCTGGGCACAAAGCAGATGCATGTCGGAGCGGAGTGAGTCAAACTCACCAGGTATCCTGTGTGCAAGCGGCACCGAAATCTGATAATAATGCCGTCACTGATGGATTCGTAGAATTGAAAAATGGGGAGAAGATTCCTATTGTTGGTGCTGTAATGTTAAAACAGCCAACCGGTGTTACGAAAGGAATGCCAACGCTGCCTGGAAAAGTTGCGGACAAAAAGATTACGGTGTTAAGAGATACCGGCAGCTCCACGGTTATCGTGCGGAGAGATTTGGTACGGGAAAGGGAGTTAACAGGCAAAACGAAACCGGTTTGCTTAATTGACCGTACAGTTCGGATGCTTCCCGAAGCAGAAATCGAGGTTGAAAACCCCGTACTTCAGCGGGAAGGTTACTGCTCTATGTATGACGACCCCCCTGTATGACCTTGTCATCGGAAACATCGACGGGGCGCGAGGGCCGAATGATCCCGAATGTTTGGGAGAAGACCCGAAGATAGAGCCCTCGCCAACACAGCGGCCACGAGGTACAAGGAAGGAGCATCTCGTGACGGATCTCATTAGAGCCCAAGGTGAAGCTGCGGCGCAAGAGACAGCGAAGGAGAAGACGATCGTGTCGAATAAGTTCACGGGCCGAGCAACCGGACCTACGTCGGCACGACCTCAACCGACAGACAGTGTAACGGAGACGGAGTTGGCCAGCCGGGCAAAATGTAGAGGCATTATCAAGCGGGTAATTAAACAGACAAGACCCGTCGAATGTAATGACGCGTTAACGGTGTCGGAAGAGACAACGATGGCTGAGACGACGCCTCAGATATCGTCGTTGGAAAGGGCTCGCCGAAAAAGAACGTGGAAGCACAAGAAGAGATCGAGCGAGCACCGCAAAAAGGGGCGCAAGCGCTGTTCGAAGTATTCAGGATAGGTGCTGAGGTGGAATCAGATTGTGTTTGGCAGGGCTGAGTGACATATGTTGTGTTAATGTTGTGTTATCCTGTGTCTCAAGTGTATGTCGAGGGAGTCAGTGTTCTGTGCGATGATGTGATGTATAGTGTTGTATAATTGTTGTATAGACAGAACTTTGTACGTTTGTATTGTTTGGAATGTGTGATGAAGTGTTGTAGGCATGTACCTGTGGCTATATTTCATGCGTTGTGGAATTGAACTACAATGTACGATTGTATTAAGTGATCTATTGTGAATGTGAAGTGTCATGAGTGACTGATGGTGTTACAGTATGTGAGAGTGTGTGGTGACTGTTCGCGCTCGTTTGTGTGGTTTGAATATTATGAGATAATATTCTTAAAGTGGGGGGCAGTGTCACAGAACGAGCGCTAAAAATAGAGCGCGCCGCCAAATCCTGGCGACAACGGGCGGCAGAACGCCGCGAGGTAAAAAGAAAAAAAAAGAGAAAGCAAACATCCAAGGCTCCCGGGCGCGCGCTCTCCCCGCAGAAGCACGGCTTCGCAGACGAACCTCCTCACCCCACAGCGGCGGCCGGGCAAACGCTCGACCTTTCTAGAACGAAGGAGGCGTGGTCAGACCGAGTGAATCATGCGGCCGGAGAGGGCATTCCAACCGTCTCGCCCTCTTCCCAGCTTTCGCTGCGTATCGCGCCGACGAAAGGACGAGACATTTCTGGAAAGTGGCGCGGAAGGTATTTAATCGAGCGGCCGAGACGAGAAAGCAGGAGGTGACGGAAGTTAACGCCAGAGCTCGTAGGAATTCCGCCGTGGAGTCGGCGAAGGTTCTGCCCGTAGTGACAGAACAGGAGGAGACGGAAGTGAGCGCCAGAGCGCGTAGGAATTCCGCCGTGTAGTCGGCGAAGTTTTTGGTCCGTAAGGACGGCTCGAGCTACAGGCAAGAGCGTGTGTTTACCGCTATTGAGCGAGGACGCGTGGCAACAGCTGCGGGTGTGAAGCCGACGTGGTTCCGGCGAAGAAGTTGAAGTTTGAAGAGTGGCCTATTGAAGACGGGAGTTTTCCTGGAAGAGAAACTCCGGCGAGGTTTCCTGGAAGAGAAACTTCGAGAGCTGCGGAACGACAACAACGCTGGACTTTGAGTGAGTGATTCTCGGAAGAGTATCATTCGGACTTTTGTTCCAAGGACTTTGGACTGAATAGGTTTGCTATCTCTTTAGTCCTTAAGTGTCTTGGTTGTTCAATGCATGCGACTGCATTGTAGTGCGTATCGTTGTCTGTGTCCGTTGTTTTGAGTGTGGCCGATTGTGTTGTGTAGTACGTTGATTGATTGGTTTGATTGGTGACATATTGTATGCAACTATTGTGGAGTGTGCATTTCTGTGTTTTGTTTTCGATCTGCGATTATTGAGAATATAATTTGTTTGTTTATCAACTCTCGGCTCTGACTTGTTCTTTGGGCCACAGCCGGCGTCCGCTGGCGCGCCAAAAAGGACCACTTCAAAATTGTCCACGCTTTCGTGGTGCGGTTCGGGGGGCCGATACTTCGGCTCTTGGAATTAGCCCGGCGATTGCCTCCCTAATAAACGGGACGTGTGTGACATACATCAATTCTAATTATCACGCTACCATACAAACAACATAAAGCAGTAACACACTAAACACACAATAACATGATAAACACACACTAAAACACCCAACACACTAACACATACCCAAGGCGGCGTCACCAACGCCTGACTTTCCACGTAGGACCCCGGCGCGAAGCCCGCGGGGCCGAGCACCGGGGACCCACGCTACAGACAACCGTTCGCGGCAGCCGCCACGCGCAGAAGAGGGTCGCTCAACTCTCGCCCATCACCAAGGCCTGCCTTCCGCCAGGAGCCACCGCCGGCGCTACCACTCTACCAACAGTGGTACTCAAAGCGGACACGACGCCATCTATCGCCCGGCGGTGGTCACCACCGAAACAAAGCCTTGGGGCGAGACACGTGCGCCACGTGGCGCAGACAACTTTACACGGGGGTTGTCAGCATCCCCACAATACCTAAATTCACTATTTAGGCCGTGCAACCCTGTAAATCCTATATTAAAACCTTGCAAGTACCGTAGCATGCAGTTCATATGGTAAAACCTGCGTATGTGCTTTAGCGTGGGTAGCATTGTAAGATAAGATCAAACGTCAGCCTTTAGGCGCCAGTGAATTCCATGTCCCTCGTGAGTCTTCCAATTCATAAACTACTCAATTAGCTGAAAGGCATTATATGCATATTCAAAGCACTTCGCTCAAAGCACAAAATCTATTCTCGCAAGAACTCGAATCCACGCTATGTGTGAGACCCACCAAAATTTTTAATCGTTTTCTTTTGTCGCCTACCATTGCCGCACACGAGCATTTATATGATGGTGGATGTTTCATTTAGTAGGCTGGAATGCTCGATCGGTAAGCGCTGGTGTTATCTGATAAAGCAACACGAAATTGAAAAATAGGTACATAAAAACAATATGCTCCCCCTATTTTTCCCAATTTCAAAGCTGCCTTTATCTTAACTTGGAAAGGGACCGGTCATATTGTATCATGATAATATTTGAGGGTTTACGGCCTCAAAAGCACATTATATAGAAACGCCATACTGGAGGGCTCGAGAAATTTTGATCATCTGGGGCCGGATTCACATAACTCACGAAAACAATTTTTGCGCAAGAGAAATTTTGTTCCGTAAGTCGATTCACAAAACGAAAAAAACGTCGTAAGAGGCCATTGTTGTCACATCGGCCGCTGCAATAAAGCGTGCTACGACTGCCCGGGAACATGTCAGCGATGGCGATGCAGTTGCTATATTTGCTTACATCACCAAAAAGTGCTCGTAAGTAGATTCATGGAGCAAAATTTTGCGTAAAAACAGCGTGCCTAAGAGAAAATCCTAAGAGTGGTCCGGACCACTCTTAGGAACAAAGTGGCTATTTAGAACCTGCCGCTCCGGCGGTATACTTTTGTGCGCTGGCTGGTTTTGAGTTGAGTCACGCCCATGAAGGGCTCCCTGATGACTGCTAGTGCGTTTTTATTTCTTTCGGCGCTTTGAGTTTTGTATGTTGTTTCCTTTGTACGCAGTGGACAGTATTGACAACCACCGTCGTCCTATAAGTTCGAAGTCGCAGTAATTGAAGAATCATATTGGACATCCTTGGCGTAAAATTATGCAAGTAAAGATTTGTGGTTGGATGAAAACTAAAGTGCTACGTGAATAATGGGTGCATTCGAACGCGGCATGGCATAGGATCAACCTTATTTGTTACGTTGTTGTGCTGCGCCGCATCTCATCCGATTAACAGCACGACTCGAGATCCTTGCCGCATTGGTGGAACTTACCACCAAAGAGGTTAATGGTAGCCCATTCCTAGCACCATATAGGAAATGAAAATGAGAGGAACTTTCTAGTGAGTGGTTCATAAAGATTGTGCTCTAGTGTACTTCGAGTGACTCTAACTGTCCAATGGGTGTGATATCTGAAATACAGCTGTCGATACACTTTGGGACGATCTGTAACGGTGCGCACTTTGTAAACCGAAGCGTATTATGGATGTGCGTGAACTACAAACAAATCAAGCATTTTCACATTCACTGTTCAAAAACCGATATGGACCGTGATAATACGGCAAGCAGTCGGAATAAAATGACCCTAGTAGCTTTAAATGACACCGGAAATATGCAAACCCAGACGATTCTGGAACAAACCTCTGCTGAATTTATCCCTGCGACAATTACCAGCCGTTTAACTTGGCGCGCAAGAATCATTCAAAAATAGAGCGAGCCACTGACATGTATTTTGTGCGACGCAGCGACCACTTGACCTGGGAATAATTGCGTTGGAAGGCGAATCCCCCGTCGCATGCTCTGATCGAAGCAGACGACAAACGCGAGCAAATGACGGCTTGGCTGACAGGCACAACTTGTGAATGCTTGTGAAGCAATACCCTAAACATCAGCTTATACTCTGTGACGTTGCCAAAACACTTCTTTCATATGGCATGACTGTCGTGTTTGTCATATCAACCCCCTCGCACTTAAGAGCAAATTTTGTCACGCCGTGAAAATTGCACAAGTACTTTCTAAGAGCTCTCTTACGTGATGCGCAGTTGTCGAAAACAGCATGGCGTCGTAAACAGTATATTGGTCGGTGCGAATTTTAGCAAACGCTTCTCGCATAAGTTACTTCAGCGTTCGACCGGATGTTGTGACGACGGCACCTCTTTCGGTGCGTGTAAGTAGTGTGGAAAACTGCGGCAGTGCAATGGTGTACGGTGAAGCACAGCGAAGCCTGTGCGTTGGTGTGTTTATCAAGCGCGGATCGGCGCCGGTGTATCGATGGCATCTAGCACTCGAGAAGCCTGCAATGAGTGTTTGTGTGCCGGTAACAGTTCGTTCGCTTCGCCTCTCATTTGGGTGCTGTGTGGCGTTTCCAATTGACAGCGTTTTGGCACGTTACTTGAGCGACCCCGAGTACGTACGGAAACGTATGAACTACGGGCTGTGTTCGGTTCTTGATTCGCCATTGGTTAGCCCGTACGCTTCTCTTTTTTTGTGAGCAATCTAGTGCTCGGGAGTGAAACAATGTTCGTTGTGAACGATGGTGCTGTGTGTACGTTTCCATGACTTGCGAAGAAGCTGTGCTCGTGTGACCGAAAATTGAAAGACAGCGTTTATAACAGTTTTGCCCTGCGAAGTTTTGGTGGCGGAGCTTGGTGCTTTTGTTTGTCAACTTGTCACTTCTCCTTTTTATGATAACCATAGTCCTAGCGCTGTGATGTGATGAACCGAAGCTGCGAGATGCCACATTCTGCTGTGGATCGTGTTACTTTTGCAGCGCGCCTTGACTGTTCTTCGGTAAGAACTTAAGAGTTCTATGTGGTCATTTAACCATATGGTGTAGTAGCGCAATTTTCACGGGGACGAAGGGGACAAGAACACACGACACAGGACACTCGGTGTTCTTGTCCTCTTCGTCCCCGTGAAAATTGCGCTACTACACCATATGGTTAAATGATGTCTCACCAACTAGCCCAGCTCTCGACCCTACTGAGTTCTACGAGGCAACGAGAGCCCGTGAACATCAAGCTTCCCTCCGGCCCAAGAAAGGGCAAAAATTTCACCGGTGCCTTGCTTCGGGTGAAGTTGTAGGCCAGTACCGGCTAACCACAGGTTTCCGAGTTCTTCTGGTCATTATTTTGCTCTGCACTAGATCCTTGACAACAGCCGGTCATGGCCAGTTCTTACACTATATCAAGGGACGTGCACGCCTGGCCAGCCCTTCATTGCTGTAATCGGCAGCTTCCAGTCTGCAGATGTCCTTTGCCTGCTGGCCCTAGAACACACTTGGTTCCTCATGACACTGACAGCTACTAAATGCTGCCATCGGTGAGTTGACCTTGCAGAACTGAATTTGTTGCAATTCACACAGCACTATAACGTGTGCATGTTTTTAAGTCCATCAGATGTAATGTTTCTCTATGTTAGGTCCAAGCATGAAAAATTTACTACTACTGTTATATAAATACATATATTATGGAGAGGTGGGAAAATACATCCGAAGTTCTTTGTGATTTGGCATAAGTGACCTCTTGTTTGAATATTAGACTGGGCCTGTCGATTAACTACGTTTGATAGGTGAAAAGTTAATGTGAATTTATTTTCCAGGAGCCAGTTTGCACTTGGGGAATTTATGTTATATTGAAGAATTACTTCTATAAACGATTGCCTCTGTGGTAGAGCTATACTTTACTAGGACATATATATTGTGGTACGTAAATTTTTCATGAGGCTTCAATATATTTCAAAGTGATTATAGCAGATTTGGTCACTTTGAATAAGTGATAGCTTTGACAAATAAATATTAGAAGTGAGTTGGTTTTAATGATTGTTTTCAATATCTCGCTTTTGGCTCTTCACAGCTCGCAGAGGTTAGTTTGTTAAGGTCCGGTGATGCATCGGTTGCACACACTGGCACATCAAGCCTCTCAATGACTTGGAGCACCTGTACAATATAGGAAGGACACATGCTGCCTAACTGTGCAAATTTATGTGACTACTGGGACTGTTATCATTCAGCGGACCTGGATGTGGCCTGGAAGCATGCAGGGCAACCTCATCTCTAAGGACTGTGATATGCTTGGGAGGTTCTAGGGAACAAAACTGCCTAAGGGCAGCTGCAAGATTAGTTTGTCTTTATTACATACCATCAAGTGAACACCACTTACTCTGCAGAAATTGAAAAGCCAAGCATGGTTGCTTGCAGTGAATACCTGTATTATTCTCACAAAGAATTCTTATTGAACATTAATAGAACTAAGTTGCAAGATAATTGAGAATGTTGAAAGTTGAAAGCCTGCAGCTTATGAATGTAACTTCAATAATCTGAGGCTCAAAAGCTCGTGCTTTTGAATGAGCACACATTGATTCCTTATTGAACTCTCGAGTTTGTGACTCACTCTGTGGATCAAGTGCTCTGAAAGGAAAAGCAAGTGGGTGAAAATCGCCTGGCATTTCACACCTTGCAAGGAAAAAGACCTCTTGAACAAGCCTCAGACGACATAGGGCCAGTAACTGCATCTTTTACTTGATGTAGCTTTTTGTGATTGGTATATTGTGTTTCAGTCGAACATGTTCACCACGATTTCAGAGTGATATATTTTTTCCAAGAAATTTCACCTGAGTTAAGCCTCCATTGTTGATCTCTAAAGGTGATATTCAGTGTGTTTCAAAGCCATGGCTCCTCATCTCTCTGTCTGTCGCAAGCCTACTTCAGTGGCAGTGCGATTCAGCCAGCACATGGAGCGCTAATTCGGTGTTCTGTGCAGGACACAGCATATTCAGCCGGCAAGACACTGATATCAACAATAATGGTAAGTGTCAATGGCACCTGTAGCAGTGCGTTGTGTTTGTTGCGTATGATTATTTCCCCTTATGAAGTGCATTTTTGAAAGGTTTTCTTCGTTTGGAATAATAGATGTCTGCAACAAGCACACTCGTAATCCACAGGTGCTTTGTGTCTTCTAGACTGCCCGTATGCTCCTACACGCGGTATGGTGAGCTGGATGTGTAACACAGCCTTAAAGTTATGAACATTAGCTGCAGTGCTGTAATGCAGTCTAACTTGTGTTTCTTTGTGAACTTATTTGTGGTCTGCTTTTCGCACCTAGTGTAAAGTCGAAATAGAAAATACTTCATTGGCTTATTATGCCTGGCAGAAGTTTCATGCCTTCATCTATAACATTGTAGTTTAGCTCTTGTATCCTAATAAAGTATATTTTCAGCCTTCACTGTTTGTGTGTGTGTTCATTGATTCGCAGCAGCGGCAGCGCACTGAGCAACTGACCGAGGTTACCGTATAATTTACTGCAGTTACTTCGGCCGATGCCCGATCGTCCAAGCTTGCTTCCCGAGGTGCTGCTTCATCACCGGACGCCCTGATTGCTGCCACGAACTACCTTGCTTGTGGCGCCTTCGGAGACTGCGCAGCTCTACCTGCGGCTGCGTTATCGGTGATATCACCACTGGGCGGCACTGGAATCGTCAAGCAACGCTATAAAGGACCGGCACTGTAGACGGGATGTCATTGGCAGCAGCGGCAGCGCACTGAGCAACTGACCGAGATTACCGTATAATTTACTGCAGTTACTTCGGCCGATGCCCGATCGTCCAAGCTTGCTTCCCGAGGTGCTGCTTCATCCCCGGACGCTCTGATTGCTGCCACGGACTACCTTGCTCGTGGCGCCTTCGGAGACTGCGCAGCTCTACCTGCGGCTGCGTTATTGGTGATATCACCACTGGGCGGCACTGGAATCGTAAAGTAACGCTATAAAGGACCGGCACTGTCGACGGGATGTCATTGGCAGCAGCGGCAGCGCACTGAGCAACTGACCGAAATTACCGTATAATTTACTGCAGTTACTTCGGCCGATGCCCGATCATCCAAGCTTGCTTCCCGAGGGGCTGCTTCATCCCCGGACGCTCTGATTGCTGCCACGAACTACCTTGCTCGTGGCGCCTTCGGAGACTGCGCAGCTCTACCTGCGGCTGCGTTATTGGTGATATCACCACTGGGCGGCACTGGAATCGTCAAGCAACGCTATAAAGGACCGGCACTGTCGACGGGATGTCATTGGCAGCAGCGGCAGCGCACTGAGCAACTGCCCGAGATTACCGTATAATTTACTGCAGTTACATCGGCCGATGCCCGATCGTCCAAGCTTGCTTCCCGAGGTGCTGCTTCATCGCCGGACGCCCTGATTGCTGCCACGGACTACCTTGCTCGTGGCGCCTTCGGAGACTGCGCAGCTCTACCTGCGGCTGCGTTATCGGTGATATCACCACTGGGCGGCACTGGAATCGTCAAGCAACGCTATAAAGGACCGGCACTGTCGACGGGATGTCATTGGCAGCAGCGGCAGCGCACTGAGCAACTGACCGAGATTACCGTATAATTTACTGCAGGTTGGTTTTCACGCCATTTGCGATTCTTTCGTTTCTCATTTGCTGTCGCTGCTGCCATTGTTTGCATTTTGAGCTTGTATGAGTGTCTTCTAACTGCGTCCAAAATGCCAACGAATGCTGAACTGGCAAAGAGATTAGAGGAACTCGAGGAGAAGCTGAAAACCGAGGCTTTAGTGGAGTCGGTGTTCGCAAGGATTCTGTTAAAGCTGAATCATTCCGGTTTCGATGCGGTGCAAATGAAGAAAGAAGTTGATGACCTTGTTGTTAGTGCAAAATTCACGGAAAGAATTGTTGAGAAATTAAGACAAGACAACGCAGCCTTGATGGCCGAAAACAAATCACTGTAGTCTGAAAACCGCATGATGTCTAAGAAACTAGCTGAAATCGAACAATATTCACGGCTCAACAACGTCGAGATCAGAGGTGTACCGTGCACACAAGGGGAGGACTGTGTCGCGATCTTGCAAACGGTGGGTGAAAAGATCGGATGCCCGATGTCACCATCTGACCTTGACGTCGTTCATCGTGTTCCTACAGCAAAGGAATGCAACAAAAACCTTCTTGCGCGACTTTGTTCAAGAGATAAGAAGACTGAATTCATAAGCAAGACCCGACAAGCTAAGCTCTGCCTGAGGGACATCAAAATAACACAGACACCTGATAATCCCGTGTACGTAAATGAGCATTTGACCCCTGCGAACAAGGCTCTCTTTTCTAAGGCTTTGGCTTTAAAGAAAGAGAAAAAATGGATGTTTTTGTGGACAACAAACTGCCAAATCAAAGCTCGCAAGACAACCGACAGTAAAGTATACAGGATACGCGATGAGGCTGATCTGGCTAAAATAAACTAATTGGCTCCCATTGTACTTAATGTGCATGCGACAGCCAAGCCTTCCTCGTCGGCTCTTCTGTCACCTGTGCAATTAAACTCGTTTTTAGGGAGTAACTCCCGCTCTTTTATTCATTTTAATGCCAGAAGCCTACGAAAGCATGTTGATGAATTTCAAAGTCTTCTTTCCACGTTTACCCACCCTTTCTCAGTAATTGCAGTCACAGAAACTTGGTTATCAGAAGACGATAGAAATCTGTTCGGTTTCCCTTCCTATACGCCATATTACAGTCACAGGTTATCAAGTAATCATGGTGGCGCAGCCACATACGTATCTTCTAACACTTCCTGTAAACGAAGGTTTGATCTCGAATTGAACACGCTCTCCTGTGAATCGGTCTGGCTTGAGTTTGAGCATACTTTTCTTAATATAGATAACAAAAGATTTATATTAGGCTGTATATACCGCTCACCGTCTTCTTCAGTTACTGAATTTTGCACAAACTTACAACGCTCCCTAAATGTTATTTCCCTTGAAAATAAAAATGCTATTATCATGGGTGACATAAACATTAATTTACTAGACGATTTGTCAACTAACTCAATCAACTATCTAGCTGCACTAAACAGCTTCGGGTATGAATTTTTAATCAGTCTTCCAACTATACCAAACAGCATTAGCAATGGGTCCCTCATTGATCATGCATTTTCAAATCTACTCACGGCACCAGACGCTGGAGTGCTAGAAATTAATATTACTGACCACTATCCCATATTTCTGCGTTTCGATTCTACTGCAAAACGTGATTCACCTTCCTTTATTCGTGATATATTGGACAAGCAGAAATATATTGATACCGTTGCTAACACTAACTGGTCTGATGTTTATCTTAAAGCTGATGCACAAGAAGCTTTCACCCTCTTTTCATCTTTGCTCCTATCACATGTTCAATCCTGTACAGATAAGCAAAAATGCAAAAAAATAATCGCATCACCAGCAAATCCCTGGCTGACGAAGGGATTACTAACAAATATGCGCAAACGTGACAACCTCTACAAAAAAACTAAAAGGCAACCGTTTAATACGAATTTGCTTGTTCGCTATAAAAAATTTTGCAACCTAATAAACACCCAGCTTAAGGAAGCTAAAAGAAAGTATTATGCGCAAAAGATAACTGAGGCCGGAAATAGTACGAGGAAAAAATGGGACATCATTAATTCCTTTTTAAATAGGAACCCACGTTCGGAAAAAATAGCTACAGTTCTTCATAATGATGTCACTTATAGTGATCCAGCTGACATCGCCGATCAGTTTGCAAACTACTTCTTTAACGTCGAGCACACCCTACCTTTATCAAATGAAATGGCCTTAGATCGCTTACCCCATTCGTTCTTTCTGTTTCCCACAACTCCAGATGAAATAATTAGCGTTATAGGTACCCTAAAAATGACGAGTGCTGGCCTTGACGGCATTCACCCCTCCCATGTAAAATTGGTAGCTCCCCTTATATCAAATGTACTCTCTTCAATTGTGAATTTAATGTTTAGAACAGGTGTTTTCCCGCATGAACTGAAGCAGGGTAAAATAATCCCCGTACATAAAAAGGAGATGCTTCGTTATTGAATAACTACCGCCCCATTTGCATCTTACCCTTTTTGAGCAAAGTAATTGAAAAACTGATCTGTACACGTCTCACAAATTACCTAAACAAATTTAATATACTATCGCCTTGTCAATTTGGCTTTCGTTCTGGCTACTCCAGTGACCTTGCGCTAATCTCACTTACTGACCAATTAAAAAAGGCTATTGACAACGGTTACTATGCGGGCGGTGTTTTCATCGACCTAACTAAAGCTTTTGATTCAATCAATCATCACATTCTTTTCAATCAACTTGAAGCATTTGGTATAACTGGCCCAACATTACTATTATTGCGTAGCTATCTCTGCAACAGGACACAGAAGGTGGTAACTTCTAATGCATATTCTTCAACCAAATTAACTAATATTGGTGTACCCCAGGGGTCCATTCTGTGGCCCCTTTTGTTTTTACTTTATATTAACGATTTGCCGAAATGCCTTTCTTCATCCAGTTGTATATTATACGCCGACGACACCACAATTTTTAACTCCGATAGCAGTATTACATCCTTAACTGGAAAACTAAACTTTGATCTGGCACAGATCGTTCGGTGGTGCAGTAATAACATGTTAGAAATTAACACGTCTAAGACAAAATTTGTTGTGTTCTCTTCTCCACAAAAACCCTTGCCCTCTATCCCTCCTGTTATAATTGCGCGCAATGACATCCCTGTGAGCGACTGCTGTAGATTCCTAGGCGTTGAACTTGACAGTAACTTGAAATACCACCGTCATGTTGCATATATTAGGAAAAAAATGACATATGGCATTCGACTACTGATTAAATCGCGTCTTTATTTCAATCCATCAATACTTATGTCACTGTATTTTTCTTTTATTCATTCGCACATTTCTTACTGTATTACTTCATGGGGCAACACATACACCACTCATCTTACCTCAGTTCAGACAATTCAAAACCAAGCGATAAGAATTCTCACATCAAGCCCTTATCTCTCTAACGCTAAGTCACTACTTCACGAAAACAATATATTAACTGTATCTGAGCTAGTTAAACATAACCTTGGTATTTACATGTATAGAACTATAAATAACCAACTTCCACATTTCACTACCATTCTCTCAAATAACAATGTCACAAGGTTTGCCCTTAACAATAACTTTCTACTGCCAAAAGTTCGCACCAATTATGGCAAACAAACCATTCACTTTTCTGGAATTTCTTTTTGGAATAGTTTGCCTTCCGACATTAAAGTATGCCATTCCCTGAAGGTAATTAAATCGATGTTAAAAAATCATATCATGTCAACTAACTAGCCTGTTTTGCTGTTTCTTAATTGATTCCTGTTCATTATGAGTTGCGTTCTGTTATCATTTGTCATTGAAGTTAGCACGTTATTCTTACTTTTAATTTGTTTCTGTGAGATTACTAGGGTATATTCTTACTTTATTTGTTTCAATTGCATTTTACTGTAGCTCTGTCTCCCTGCTATGTACATCACAATCATTCTCAATTCTACATTGTACAAGAGGTCCCCCTGCAGTCTCTGACTATGGGACCTCTTTCTGTATATCATGCACATGTATTCTTCTTCATTTAGCACAATAAAACCTTCTGTTCTGTTCGGTTCTGTTCAAGCTTGTCATCGGCTTCTGAAAATACAACATCTGTAAATATGAGCACATATTTAACAACTGTACACTTTCGCATGTAGCACGGTTGTTACAATGATCTGTATTTTTCTAAGTGTCAGAAGTAACGAGGAATCCGGTGCTCCACGGTCATGTACAGTGCATCAAGAACACATCACATAAGACCAACAAGAGGAAAGGGACTGCCAATGGCTGTTCTCCTGCTCAAAGCTTACAACAGCAGAAAGAGCACATTGTGATGTCAGGAGCAGTTTGAATTGTATGCGTAGTAAAATTCTGTGCAGCTGCAGTTTAACTTCTTAGCAGTGCATTATTCATCAGTTCATTTGCTTGCATTCCAAATTATTTAAATTTTTCATGGAACATACCAAACTATGACACTAATTTAAAGGCTCCTGTAGCGTTAGTGGGCAAATAATTTTGAGCGAAAGTTTTTAGCATGCATGTAATCAAAGTGCCTGCGTGTCTGTGCATTTAACTGTCATAAATCACAGCATCCAAGGTGGGCAATGGTAACTGTGTTTGCATTCTTTGTAGTACAAGAAGTAAAGCCATGGATGCGGTAATCTTGTACTTTGTCGATATAATCCTTAAGTATAGACTTATTTGTATAGCATCAATGACGCCATGTGTGTGTAAGCTCTGGGAAGTGATTCTATATGAAATATTTTATTTGTAAGGAAGAGGATCATCACTACTTCTAGTATGTCTAACAGTAGAGTTTAGTGCTTGTGTATTGTTATCCCCATGCCTGTCCCTCCTTCAGCAATGTACTTCTCTTTTTCTACCGTGTAAGTGTAACTTTTTAATGTATACATTGCTCGGACAAGTTTGATCTTTATCTAATTGTGTACTTTGCAAATGACTTATCATCTATGCTACTTTGCTCAAACTAAAAATAAATATATTTATTTTAATATATATGTAGCTATAGCATTCATTTACTTATCTTTTTCTAGGTGCCTGTAGAATGTTGTAGCGCTATAAAGGTACTGGTATACTCTAATATTGAAGCTGGCATCCTAAAAGAGTTTGTTAGTGGAAGTAACAATGTGTTTATAATCATTATTATTATTCCCAGGAGAGCTGTGAAAACTCTATGGAAATTTCTTTAACTTTTTGAACTGTGTGAAGGCAATTCTTCTTATGTTGTTTTATTGTGGTACCTGTTTCATGCACATAACACATATTTACTTTGCAGTGACATAGTATTAGTTGTGATATTACGCATATGTGCTGAGGAACATCGCAATTCAGGCCAGCAGCAAGACATACATGCACTGCACTGGAGCATCAGCTCACATAATTAGCGTACAGTCTTCGCTCACCAGTAAACTGAATTTTTTTTCAAGCAGACTAAGAAACAGCTGTATAAGAACTGCATTGATGTGCCAACTTCGAAGACTTTTCGAGGAGTGTTTTCGGGAAACAAAATTGGGTCAATAGCTGTCAATGTAAACACTGCTTGCACCAAGGAGCTTAGAAGATTCGAATTGTATTATTCATATATTGTCTAGAATTTCTTTGCGCTGTGCGGACTTTCAGGCCAAGTGTATACTGACATGCTTTGTTAGTGTGTTGCGAATGAGCCAAGCTATGTAAATAAACAGAGTAATATTGAAGACATATAGGAAATATTGATACACAGCCTTTTTATTTAGCATGACATTGTCCGGAGCTTTACTCTTGTGTTTCTTATAAAAACTGCTTCTTACTGGGCAGCAGCAGGAACTATGCATCAAGCTTTTCTGAGATGGTTCGAGAAACACCGAGCTCAGACATAACAGTGCTGGTGCATTTCTCTCGTAAATTACTTTCTGTATATTCAAAATGAGTGTTTTAGAAATTTTTATAGCCATTCATTCTAATATTCACACCTCAGTTTATGTATGTAGATATGTATCTAGGCATGTATGTATGTATGTATGTATCTTTTAAATAAGAATTCGTTTGTCATTGATGAGTAAGTTTGGAAATGATTTGGCTTAATCTGTTTCTAGTTCTTTTTCTTCTGAGCCATTATACTTTTCAATTTGTTTTTACTGCACACAAATAAATGTAACCTTACACAAAATATTTGCAATCGTAGAAGTTGTTTCATTTGCCACCGTACAGTCATGAGTAAGTAATTGGATAAAATGGAACGAACCAGGGAAGATTAGTTTAGAGCATAGCTACTCTAAATGGCATATCTTGCACACATTGCGTTGGTCGAATATGTCAATTCCAACATATCAATTTGAATCATGGTAAACAAGCTATCACCCGTGGTTGTATATGTGTGTGATATTTATGCATATCCTAATACCGGTTAACAATCACTGTTTGGGTCACAAACCTAGTCAAGCTGCATACACGAATTTTGTCCATGCACCTTTTATCTGTACTGGAACTGTTGTTATTAAAAAATAAATTTCGGTTTAGAAATTTATTGTATTAACCTATAGCGAAGTATCTCTCAATGACACAGATAAAATTGCAGTTGTTTTGTGAAACACGTGAAAAGTAATATACCAGGTGAGACATTTGTATTTCAGCACGGGGCACTTTTGCGATACGAGAGGATGGAGGGGAAAATTGGACAAAATTATGAACCCTGAAATTAGTAATTTATGATGGAGCACGGTACAGCATTTTTGGGTCGAAAGGGGAGTGAAAGAAGCTAGCGCAAAAGCCACCTTCTAAAAAATGAGTACCAGCTGCCATGCATAATCTCTGGCCAGGCAACCCTTTGAAAAATGTGCTCGGTGACACGGCGGATTGAACCCAGTACCTCCTAGATTGTAGCTGAGAGCTGTAACCACTTGTCCACTGCAGCAGTACTTGCATTCACCCTATTGCTGATACGTATATCGTCAATGCTTAGAACGACGCCAAATTCAAAAACGTTTGATAAAACGTTGTCAAAAATAGAAAAAGTAGAATGCATTTGCCCAAGGTTACTAGAAGATAGAAACCACCACGTGTAGCTGTATAACCATGCACTATTTATCTTGTACACTACTGTCATGATGTTTGGATAGCCGGCTGTCACGTACGCTACATTCTCATAGTTTGCCAAATATAAATAAAAAATAAAAATATATCTTGGCTTGTGACAATGCTAATGAACCATTATGAATTCACTGTCACCAGTGCACTTTCACTACATAAATACTGAGTTTGTTTCCATTATAGTTATTTGAGGAAGCATCGGCTCATTAACTCACAATTATAATAATTAGCATTGAGTCTAACATCTAAAGACAGCCACACTTCATCTCGCTTTCTGTGTGGCTGTCGCTTTCATGAAACGCGTACTCCACCTTTTTATGCTCTCCAAGTATCCTACGCTGCTTTGCGGAAACTTTCCCTCAAGCCTGTTGGGCCAGAAAATTTTCTTTATTTTTTAACAATTTCAAGCTTTGCCCCGCCGCGGTGGTCTAGTGACTAAGGTACTCCGCTACTGACACGCAGGCCGCGGGATCAAATCCCGGCTGCAGCGGCTGCATTTTCGATGGAGGCGGTAATGTTGTAGGCCTGTGTGCTCAGATTTGAGTGCATGTTAAAGAAGCCCAGGTGGTCGAAATTTCCGGAGCCCTCCACTACGGCGTCTCTCATAATCATATGGTGGTTTTGGGATGTTAAACCGCACATATCAATCAATTTCAAGCTTTCGTGGAGGCGAAACGAGAGTCTCTCTCTCTGTCTTTTTTCCCGTGTGATAACGTCTCTCGACTTCAAGACTTATATGCACGTCCCTTGCTTTGTTTGCTCACTCAAACAACGCTGGACGAAATATTTGCACCGTGTTTTGTGAAAAGCATTAGCACTGAAACACCTCCCGACGAGTATCCCTCGTTTTACGCAGACACATATTTAGGCTTAAGCGTATGCACGTTCTCGCATTTCGGCTTTATAAAAATGCTGCGGTGCATAGAACCAGCAAAATTCCGCTCACAATTTCATTTGATTACCGCTGTTCTATATTTCTGCACAGTTTGTCCGCAGGCACAAAAGTCGTTCTTGCGTCTGGTAATAAGAATATTGTAAGAAAGGCAACCTGTTACGTCTAGGTACAAAACACCCTTACGTTCATCACTTTACGGTGCTTGATTACACCGGATTAGTTGAGTTGCAGCGCAGCTTCATCAAAATATAAGGTAACTGGTCACGTTAAACAGGAGAAGACATTTGACGCACATTTTCAAACATTGCATGCATCGATGCCTGGTTTCATTGGTGCGGTGCACCTGGAGTGTTGTTTACTTATACTTGGCGAGATAGTACATGGATTGCTCGATGGCTTAAGGCCATCGAGCAATCCATGCTCGATGGTCTTAAGCCATCGAGCATGGATTCTTTTTTAGATACAGTCGTTGATGAAAGGCGAGTGCTTGGCTTTGCACAGCACACCAAGACGTCTATTACAAGGTACGCAGCATTCCGTAAGCGCTGTGGCAGACGCTCGTGGAACTGAAACTTAAATGCAGCAAATCGTTCGATATCATCGTATACTCTCGATGCTAGACGCTTTGCGTGCTACCTTGACATTATCGGCACACACTTATTTTTTTCCTTGTCGTTTCATCAGCTATCGTGTGTCCTCCTCGCTCTCTTAAGTGCCGAATTAGTCAAATTCGTACCTGCAATATAGTAATCCCTCCAGAAAAGAGAATTCTTGGCTAAGAAAATGCGTAGCCAAGATAAAGCTTTGTGAATTCGGCCTCTGGTGATCTTCAACGTGCAGTAACATTGCATGGCGCACTGTCCTCTGGCGTTTAGCCTCCACCGAAATGTGGCCGCCGTGGTCTGAATCAAATACCGGTCTATCGGGTGAGCAGCCGAGCACTATCACCGTGCTATATTGCTCCCTCCTGCGTACTGATAGCACCAAGAAGCGACAATGTTCCTTGGTGCGAGATCATATGATTAACAACTGAGTGCGTGGGGTAGAAAAAAAAAGGGTGAAAATCTCATTCCTTCAAATTCTTCACTAACAAAAAGTTGAAGATGGAGGCACTTGGTTAGAGCACCCGTTTCCTATTAAACTTGAATCGAACACTATGACACTCTTGCAATTTCATTCCGTGCTGCATCTTGAGGAGTTCACAGTATGCTCGCGTTCAGCTGAAAATAGTTCTGACTGCTCCTACGCACGATGCATAGAAAGACACAGATTACTTGTTTTGTTTCGTTATGCAAAGAAAGTCACGCGAAGAAAAGGTATCACCCTATCGCCCTCCTGCGATACTAGTACAGCTGCAAGAGTAGGCGCAAAACATCAAGAAAGATTCCTATGTTTACGTGAATGCTATTTCACTATTTCGTAATTCCTACTTTCAAATATTTATTTTCGTTTGATTCATATCCCTCCATGATTGTACACTCGAAGCCAAACGTATGAACTGCTAGTCTTCATATCATGCTCATTCATTTTCGCCACGCACAATAACTGACTGGAACACATTACCATCAGACATTGCCACATCTTAATCGTGCTCATCTCACCACTTAATTTGAGTATGTTAGTTTTTCCTTTTTAGTCATTTGAGGATGCTTCCTGGTGAATCCAGTTGCTGTTTCCGGATGTTTGTACTTGAAATTGATTTTCGTTCATTGCTTTTCTCCAATTATTTCACAAAACTTTTTACTTTTAAAATGCGTAACAAAACGTTGTCTGTTACCCCATGTAATATCCTCGTTATGAGGGCCTTTGGAGTTTTTCTCAGTAAAAAAAAGCCTTTTTTATTGCACTCTTTACTGACAATCTGCGCCAAAATGTTTGTCCAAGCGTGTTTTTTCATGGTTTGTTATATTTTATGTTTTTGATGTAACCACTATAACTTTCTGAGTATTTCTATGATGGCACTCAAACATGACTGTATGAAAATTATTGTTATGGAACTGAAACCACGAACACCCTACATCTATGTTCTGCGCGCTTGTAAGGCCACGCTCGGCATGACATCACCCTTCTTCTTCCTTGGTTACAGCAAGGTTGGTGGTAACGCGTTACAAGTAACTTCGTTACCGGTAACGCGTTACTTTTTTCGGTAACTTAGTAGCGTACTCATTACAACTTCGGAACTGTAACGGGTAACGTACTTCAGTTAACATCTTTTGGTAACGTGAGGTGCCACGTTATTCATTACTTTTTCATTTCGAAGATGCCACATTCCCTGAACTCACCCCGACGAATTATTTTGTTGCAGCGTCGGGCAACAGTTGCCTACCAGGCATTGGCATAGGATGCGTGGATGGACTTTAGTTTGAGAAATTTCAGGGGGGGAGGTATCTTAAGCAGCCACTGATTCTCTGCGCGGACATAAGGCGCTGTGGCTCATCTTCAAAAGGCTGGCAATCCTGAGACGTTGCAGGTTGCTGTGGCCGAAAGCATCTACAGAGCTCAGGGGCACGCACAACGTGCTGCAGATAATGGCGTACAGGTAAGCATGTGCAGACGCGAAAACGTTGCGCTCAATTCTTACAAGCTGCAGCTTTGTGCACACAGGTTGAAAAAGATTGGCTGGCACGCTAGTGTCCATGTGGTTTTTTAGGCCTCACTCAAGTTAACCTCGCTCTCACAAAGGAGCAGTCCAGTCACGAGGCGTGAACTTGGAAGCAAGGTAAGGCATCGTAATCGCTTTCTGAATTCTGTGTGGGGAAAGGAGGGAGGTAACCTACAGAGTCCCTGCCGCTTTAGCCAGACGGGCCAGTGTCTCAACGACCGTCTCCGAAAGCACAACAATAATGCTCGGAACAAGATTAACGGCTTTCTGGCTATTTATTTTGATGGCTGCCGCCTTGTTCTCGACAGCACCACAATGCTGTATCGGCACAACATCGAAAACTAGCTTTTGTACCTCCGCCGAACGGTCCAGAAAGGAATTGATTCTTTTCTCCGTGAAAAAAGTCTTATAGGCCTTTTTTTCTGCTGCGGAGGCATAGAAAGCTGATTAAGTGCTTTTGCGCGCCAATCTGTCTCGTACCACGAAAGTTGCCGATGGTATGCCCAACCACAAGTGGGCTAGAGAGGGAGCGGCGCGCGCTTTCATACAGCCTCCCCAGCGGCGGCGAAAACAAAGGGAAGGAGTCTCGAGGTACAGTTGCGCCGCTCTCCGCATGGGGTCTACGCGAGCCAACCCTTGCCTGGCACTTGCGCGCTTGCATTTGCAGACTGCTTTCGATACGCGTGCGGGCTGTTTTCGCAGCGTTTGTGCCTCTGTGATTTAACAGCAATCACATCGTCTTAATTTTCTTCGGTCTGAAGGAGGCTGAAGGCGTGAGTTTTCAGAATGCATCGCAGTGCGCTGCATGTTGTTCAACATAGTAAAGTGAATTCGGTGTATATGCTTCGACCAGTGCCGTGATGGTGTACTGTTGTGTCACGTGCTGCAATCGCATGCCGGGAAAACACCTGGGGTTTTGTTCCACCAGTTTCCTGTGGACCAAGAACTGTGCTCAGAATGGCAGCGGAACATTTCAAGGCAGAACCACGTAGTAAACGACAAGTCACCATCGACTAACGTATGCAGCAGGCACTTCCGTCAGATCGATTACGCTCCTGACTGCAGGATAAGAAAGCTGCTTCCTGGAGCCGTGCCAACTGTCTTTGAAGACTATCCTGCATACTTAGCGCCAAGTGCGAAGAAGCCGCGGAAAGAACCAGTCGTAAGACAATCTTTGCCCCCTCGCAAACCAACTAAGCGAAAGTGGCATCGTCACATTCTCGATTGATTGATTGATTGATTGATTAATTGATTGATTGATTGATTGATTGATTGATTGATTGATTGATTGATTGATTGATTGATTGATTGATATGTGGTGTTTAACGTCCCAAAACTACCATATGATTATGAGAGACGCCGTAGTGGAGGGCTCCGGAAATTTCGACCACCTGGGGTTCTTTTACGTGCACCCAAATCTGAGCACACGGGCCTACAACATTTCCGCCTCCATCGGAAACGCAGCCGCCACAGCCGAGATTCGAACCTGCGACCTGCGGATCAGTAGCCGAGTACCTTAGCCACTAGACCACCGCAGCGGGGCTCGTCACATTTTCGAGAAATAGCAAAACACCTGCCACACACGCATGTTCTCGAAGTTCTACAGCTGCTCGTAGAACCGCATCTGGACGCACGTCTGCTGAACTGCCTGAAAGTGTTGACAATAGTCACGGAAGACGGTCAGCAAGTTTGATTGCTGACAAATTCTTCAGGATCCTTTTAGTGAATCACTCCACTCGAGTCACCGACGACAATGAAAAGCAAATGAACTATACACATAAGCCGTCGAGGAAGCACTTCTGACTGTGAAGCTTCTCCAGCTCGAACCACGTTTCTTTTGTGCAAGACTGTTTTGTCACGCCAAAGATAATTTTTCTGGTGCTCCAACTGGGGAACGACATTATTTATGTGTTCAAATGGTGCAATTGAGCTTCTTACCGTTTACTTCAATGTATTGCAAACCAAATATTTACTTGCCTAATTACGGAATGTTTACTTGCTAGCTTCTGACAAACTCCTGTGCTGTTGTGCGTAATACAGTAAAACCTCATTGGTTCTCTCCAAATAAACTCGTTTACAGTTCGCCTGGTGCCTTTCAAGACAGTTTATAGGTTGATGACAACCTATGACAATTAGAGTACGCCGCTAAGTACTTCAACCTGCATATGAAACCTAAACATTGGAGCTAGTCAAGGCCAATCAGTCGCGCTGCGCTGAGAGCAAAATTTCGCAGCAATTCTGTTTGTTGCACCCGATGACGGGCGCCCACGACAGTGGAATACTTAGGATTTCAGTTCAGAAAAGGAGGAGGGGGCAGAGAGGGCAGCGTGAAAGATCAAATAAGTACACAAAAAATAAACCACACAACAGAAAAACGCCAAAGCTTTTAATTTATTCGCGATACACTAGAAGTTTAGGACGATGTCACGTTCTCTGGAATTTTGTACTTATTTCACTATTTTTTAGAAGAATTGCAAAATGGCTCATCGTCGCTTTGATAACATACATCGAGGTCGCCTATGGCTGGTGCGTAGCATTCGACACAAATATTAAGCCGGAGATCAGAAACCATTACTTGGTGATGGGCTCGGAGTCTTCGTTTGGTTCTTCTTAGCCGGCCCTTTTTACCCCCTTCTGCGTGTGCCAGTAGCGGTGATTGTAGTGAAAAATGAAGAAAAGAAGAGCAGAGGCCACCTCACCCGCGCGCGGAGTGGGAGACGAGAACGTTCGCATGGTTGGCCCGCAGCGCCAGCTCCTAGCAGCGGCCGCAGGCAGGAAGTAGGCCTCTTGCGAAGGCTGTTTGACAGGCGCGCCGCTAGCTCTCTAGCCCGGCTGTGGCCCAACCTTCTTGGCGACCGCATGATGAGCATGTAATTTGTTCGCGTGCTGAACATAGCCCATGCAGAAATGGCAGACTGCTTTCTCGTTAACGTTTGTGATTAAAAGGCTCCTGAGCGAGTGAGGCTGCTCTTGAACACCTTCACATAAACGTTCCCAATTTTCGCGTGAAGTAAACCATTTAAACTTAACAAGAAATATTTATGCACAAATATATTCCCAGGTGGCTAGGCCTATAAAACAACTTTTTTACTACTACAAGTTTTGCGCATTTATTTTGCAAGAAGAAACACACTGAACTAGTTGCCGTAAATTTCTTGAGAGTCCAGTGATGCGTCCTCAGCGGAGAGCGTTTATCCTTACGAGTACAGATACCTGGACTAGATTATCGGAATTCATGTTAAGGCGTTGATGATTGAATCTCATATTGTGCCTGATGTAACGTTGAGACAAATAGCTTCACCATGTGCTAGAGTCTGAAGCCATCGCATGCAACTATGGAGGCAACGAGCTGTAAGCTCTATGACATTGCTAAGGTTAAGTGCATTTCTACAAGCAATCCTAGTTTGATCAACAGTTTGGGTAAAATAGTCGTTTGGCTTAAACGTTTTGTGTGAAAAGTAAGTGCGAGCTTTAAAATATTCTAACTGAGGGTTCCTTCAGCAAAAACAAAATGACAGATATTATTATTGCTGAATGATAGCAGAGGTAACATTGGTTACATTTTTTCGGTAACTGTAACAGTAACGCGTTAAATTTTTTTGGTAACGTAGGCTGGTGACGCGTCCCTTTTTTGTGGGTGTAACGAGTAACGCAGTTTGTTACTTTTTTGATAAAAGATACAACACTGGTTACACGTCTTCCCGAGAAACGGAGCCAGCTCGTCACGGCACCCCCTTCCTCGCTTGCCTGACGCAATCCCGAGAAACGGCGCCTCAGCTTACTCTACCTCCCCTGCTTTTTCAACGAAACCGCCTGCACGCCCAGATGAAAATCCCACCAGAGTGTGTCTGGTGTGTTCTAGTGTGATGTGGTGGATACATCAGAGCACACTGATGTGTTGTGGTGTATACAGAAGCCTGGTGTGATGTGTTCTGGTGGAAACAATGACCAACTTTGGTGTGTCCTGGTGGGACGTGTTCTTGGGGGGGGGGCAGTGTTCTGGTGTGAAAGTTGAACCAGTGTGGTGTGTGCTGGTGGGAACGCCAACTCAGACTGGTGTGTTCCGGTGGGACATCTTCTAGTGGGATGTGTTCTGGTTGGAAGACCACACCGGTGTGGTGTGCTCTAGTTGGATGTATTCTGGTGGACTCAAGAAATATATCTTTTTTCTTGGGGCATGCACTATAAATTTTCCTCAACCAAGTGCACTCGAACTCGCACTCCTAATATTTTCCTCAACCAGACTCACTTGTACTAAAACTCACAAAAATATTACTCAGCCGGTCACTCTCTGAATCGTGGCTCAATCATTTTAAGTGATTTGATTCGTGAGTATGTTAATTCCTAATTAGCTTTTCTAACCATGGTGTCAGCGCTCTTTAGTTTCCTTGGTATTTCTTCTTAACACTCACAAATAACAGCGAAACCAGGACACACATATAACAAAATTTGGTTTCATTTCAAAGTTTTTGTTGCCCCGGATAGTACGCTAGGCCCTTGACAAACAAATACTAAGGTCATCTTGGCCCATGCAGCTTATTGGAGCACCGCCGCATTATAGAAAGCATAATAACATGCTTCTTGCAGTACTATTTCAATGTATTGTGCCATACCTGCATTGTTTCCCAAGTTTAATTAAATTGCCCGCATCCATAAGACAACCCCCGAAATAGAACTTATCACATCGACATAGAACAGCTCACTTTATTTGCAAAATCTTTGTCTGTGTGCAACCAAAATTTATCTTGGAGCACCTGCATGTTCATTCACTCTTCGCTGATTACATGCATCACGTACAACCAACAACGATCTACTCAGTGCTTCTTCCTATCTTATTGTGACTTAAACATATGCTACACTGTTTACGTATCGCTATAATACCACCACCTCGATATCTAAAGCAAACAATATTTATGCAGCAGTATTCAAAAATACATATTAACTGCACTCTAAACAACTATAAATATTGGCACCTCAACTTTTTAGCAGCAACAATACAAAACTGCTGAAATTCGTAGTGCTCCTTCAATGCTAATATTTACCATAATTGGTGCCCTCCTTTGTCTAATTTGACCTCGTAGCTTTTCATATGAGTAATCAGTAGGAATTCAGTAGGACCGTTTTTATTGAAAGGCAACTCACACGAGATGTAACGTCCAGTGAAAGCGAATGTGGGCTACGATTAAAGACCCACTACTCTAACTTATGCCCCTTATCAACAACTATTTAGATGGAGTATAAACTGTCATGCATTGAAGCATGTGGGTAGGCAGAAGCATGCATCATAGGCCGGCATAAAACTGATAGTATTATAGTTGAGTAGATAGGATCATAAGTCAACAGAAAGTGGAGCTTATGCATGCTCACTCATGAAATAAATTGTGTGCTTATGGCTGACTGGCACTCATCCCTCAAATTTTTCTCAACCGGACTCTTGTACTGAAACTTCCCAAAATGTTACTCACCAAAGCTTACACTGACTCAGACTAGCTGCTTGATATAAATATGAGTTATTTGACTCATAAGTAAGTTTGCTGACCTATATATACCTCTCTGGGGTATGCCATATTCTTTTGGACAAACCACAACTTCATATGGCACAAAGCAGCAAGTCTGTCCAGGTAATTTCCAGATCATCAACGAACACAAGAAAGTTCTACAATTTACTGGCAACAAGAAATCTGCACACGTTGTGGAAATGATGACCAACGAAATGCACAAAAACCGAAGCCATGCAGTAGTGTGTATACTTTTTTTCAGAATACATAGTTACACTATCACAAACTTTTTCTACGGCAGTTGATATGTACAAGATACTGCATAATCTTTCATAATATACTTGCCCAACAGATACTAATAGAAATAAATTAATTGAAAAATTCAAGAGAACACCGTGCAATTTAGGTACTTGAATATGGAAGCATCTAAATTCTGCATTGTATTGTTTTGTAGCTTTCACATAGCATTAAACACAAATCTAGATTTAAAGTGGTCATTAGTACCAAGCTCGTGTGTGAATCTGGTGCATGGCAAACACATATCGGTATACATGCGTGAGGAACAATTTGAGATGGCATCCTAGTTCCGACGACAGTATTTTATATGGTTTTCCACAGTGCAGCACATTCCACAATGCGAAGAGCTACAGTATTGTAAAAATGTATTAGTTTCTTTCTGTACGTGAAGATTTCACTTTCATGAGCACAAAGTCCTACTGACTGCAATGTTGACAGGTGATGCAGATTACAAATAAAATTGTTTTATATATTTCATCCACTTTTACGGGGCTTCAAAGCTCGCCAAAACTTTAAAATTAGCACAAATTGAATGACTTATAGTTTGTGAAATTTGTATTTAAAGGTAATCATGCGAAATTCACCAGTTGCTTTCTTTATCATGAAATTCAAGGCAAACCTTCAAGGGTCCTAGATAATGCACTTGTAATTATCAGTGCACCTTCAAACATTTAGTACACATTAGTATCAGTTCCCACTGCACCCTGACACCATGACATGATACAAGCTTTTCATCACATCCTCACGCAAGCTCAAGATGTCAACACGTTTTCTCAGTTGGCTCTGTTGGGGACGTACAAGCAGCCATTTTGTGTGTTTTGTCCCTGAAATTATCAACACTGCCAATACTGGTGCATGGAGTCACCAGAACCACACTACCGGAACAACATCAAAACGTGTACCAAGATAAGTTATTCTCCACATTTCTCATGTTTCGCACTAGCTCATAGTCATCTCCATATAAAAAATATTTGTATGACAGAGTCATATAAGCTTTTAAAGTTGGTGTTTGTATCCCCTTTCAATGGACGTAATTTTTTTAATATATGGCAATATGCAGCATCAGCAAACCGTCAATCTGTGTCCAATACAGTCTAGTTGTTAAAACAAAATCAACAACTAGCACATAGCTTCCGATCTGCTTAAAGGGAGGCTAGAAGGCATTATTGCTGATTTTTAATATAAAATCTAAGATAAGCATCCCCATCAATGACTTGAGCATCTTCAGGAACTTTTTCTGAATCACCGTGAAATTCGCTTACTGCTAAAAAGAAAAATGATCCCATAGACTTGGTTCATCTTCAAGCCCAGCAATATTTTCAGCTCACTCATTTGAACTTGCCTGCATGAAAAAAGAGGAACAAAACAGCAGTAAGACAATATTAAGATTTATCTATTCAATTGATAGATAACGAAGTGTAAGCACATAAGTGAATTTGTAGACAAAGCAATAAACGACATGATAGCGATATGACAAAGCCAACACCTATATATGATCAAACGCACAACGGCAGTTGTCAAACGTTGTCGGTATGAAGGCACCAGTACACACTGAAGCTGGCATGACACACTGAAGCTGGCATGACACAAGTTAACCACGTTTGTTTTGTTTTTTTTTGTTTTTGTTTTTTGCTTCTTCCGTGCGACAACCGGTATAGCATGTTAATGAAAAGCACAGGTCGGTCCACTGTTAGAAAGAAAACGCGAGCGCATGGCCGCACTCTCAGCGGCTGCATACAGCAATATCAACCGACAGTTGAAGAAAACACGTGCACTTCCGGCGTCATCTGTTTTCAAACACGATAACGAGTAATGGCCGGTAGACAAACGCTGCTACATTAAGCTTCCTCTCCACTCGCACAAAGTACGATGGCTACAGTGCGCTGTCTGCTGCAACCAATCGGACGGGGTGCGCGTGCACGGCGCGAAATGCAGGCAACGCTCAACATCGCTAGTTGCGTGAGCACTGAGGGAGTTTAATCTAGAAGTACTTGCCAACCGGCCATAAATCGTTGTCTTGGCTGGCAATAGATGACGTTGAAAGCGAACGCGTTTTCTTTATCTGTCGGCTGATGGTTCGTAGAAAGCCGCTGCAGAGGGCAGGCCACGTGCTCCCTCTAGCAGTGGTCCGACCTGTTCATACTATCCAAACTTCGTGCTACTGACTGGTCTCTTGTAGCAATTCTCGACAAAAAGCAATATATTCTTGATTCCTGCAACGGAGCAACTAAATTTCCGGAGCCCTCCACTACGGCGTCTCTCATAATCATATAGTGGTTTTGGGACGTTAAACCCCACATATCAATCAATCAACTGAGCAATCTAGCAAGGGGAATGAGCTAGAGATCAGGTCATGCAATAGTCCATATCGTTGCATGCCCCTATAGCATTCAAAATAGCTCTCATGATAATTGGGCTTCAGTTGCACTCACAGTATGACAGCAGATGTGAAACTGAAAATGAGGTCAGCAAATTGGTGCGGTCATAAATGGATCACAGAAGCTGTAATACCGGACAAGTCAGGAGAACATACCATTCATGGTTCTGGCAAAAACAGTACTAGTCTTATCTACACAATTTACTCTATCACTGTCTTTTCAGATGTTAAGCGTTTTGAATAACTAGAAACACCAATGAAAAGAATACCATCACAGCACTGCTCTTTCAATATTCTTTAAAAATATTTCATATACCGTTAGCATTTTTTACATGAAAAGTACCAGTAGCTTAAACAGAAACATTCCACGCCAGCAAACTCTTCTTTTCTGAGCTTTCACTACTGAGCGTTAATTACTTCATTCATTTCATTAAATTGAATTTCATTAAAAGCTCCACATTAGGGCTGCAGAATTCCTATTATTACACTACTACAACCTCCCCCCCCCCCCCTGTTCCTCGCACTGGGCGCCCAGCTGATGCACGTGAAACAGCTGACTGCATCGCCCCACGGAGGAAAGCTGTCAGTTACGGCCAAAAAAAGCGGTTGCCTCACATGAGCACGAATGTAACGGCCCCATGTAGGAATCGACATTGCCAAACAAAAATACTTACTTCAAAATAGAACTAACCTACGCTGCATCTAGGGTAGCAGAAGATTTTTCTTCTGGCTCCAGACCGTGATGATTCCAAAGAGGAATTTCGATGAGTCGCTACGCGCCGAGCAGAGTCGCTGCCTGGCGGCAACTGGCTGAAGTGGCGAAGTGTGGATTGCTCTGTGCGTCGTCTGCATTAGCCACGACGTGTTTCTAAGTACGCGTACGTCATGCACATTCTTGAAGTTCCGTTTTTGTGGTCTTGTCAGCACGAGTGTAACTGTTTCTCTGTGTGCCTGAAATGACGTACAAAAGCATGTGGTCTTGCTCGGGTGCTAATGCATTTTGAAGAGATAGGCGAGTGCAACATTTCAGAGTGTGGTTTATTGTCGTCGTACCCTACATTCACCAGAATAATTTCAAAGTGGGTGCCGCTTTCTGTTTCAAGAATTTCGCAAAATGCTCTTGGCATCCTCTCACACATAAGGACTATAAATGGTATGGGAACAAAGCATTTTCAACGACTCAGTTGTAAACAAACAAGGCTCAAGTCTTTGCACTTGCGCGCTATTGGTACGTGTACAACAATGTCAGGGTAGTTTATAGATTATGCGAGGAGCCTTAATTGTGTTTATCTGGCCATGGTATGGCTACATGGAATTATTACTATAACATAAACTACGACACTTCGGTACTTCAACTGTAGTCAAAACAGAGTTACTGTGCCCAACCGTGTTCATAGTTTTAAGAACGCTTCTTAGAGCCCAGACAATGAAAATTAGTTCAGACGGTATGCCTTATACATAATGTCATATTATTGCACTGAAAGTTTTATTTTTTACGTTGTCTTCAGCTTTTATGTGGCATTGTTCACGACCGACGGTAGGCAGTGGTCAATTTTTGTCTGAAAAAAGAAACAAGCTTGTACTATCAACCAGCCTTTCTTATAGCAGTGTCATGCACGTAATCCACCATTGAAAGCTTTCTTCTCAGCTTTTATACAACATTTTTATATTTTACTAGTGCAAGAACATGCGCGTACATGTGGTAGACGCAGTTTAGCGAAATGCACCGCCAGCCATTTTCCTGACTAGACTTATCCACTGTGTCGGACTGTCCCACAAGTCATGCTGAACAAACTGAGAGAAAGATATCCTATGCGAAAAAAGGGGCGAACGGTGGTACTGAACTAATCGCACAGATATGCGGGCTTCCTACTATCTTTTTTACTCTCTTTTTTGTGGTATGCAGATGACAAATATGTGAATAAGTAGTTCAGTTACGCATCAGCAGTGCCTATAGGACGGAACACAAGCTAACCACGTATAAACGACACGAAAAAGGCGTGATTTAGTTCGAAAGCGTGAAGAGAGCCACCAAGGGCGAGCATTCCTATAAAAAGCAAAATGCGTTTTACTCGCAGATAATGTTAACGTTGCATAGGCTTCGTGCGCTGATTCAGCAGAGAATAGCTTAGATATTAAAAGTAAACTGTCATTTTATCTGCGGACATTTTATCCGCGACGTGTATTTGTATACTCGCAGCAGCCACCTATCCACACTTTCGAACGGATGGTGCGCCGCGAATATCAGTGAAATATCAGTATTTCGTCGTGCGATAGTACATGCCTTGTTACTGCACTGTTCTCCTCCCATTGTTCCGATGGCTATGTCTATTTATTTATTTATTTATTTATTTATTTATTTATTTATTATACGCTCAGTGTTTTCACACTACAGAGGGGAGGGGCATGTTACATGTAAAAATGGGAAACAACACTTGATAAATATATACAAGAACAAAATTTCAATAATTGGCGGAATAATACGGAATTACGTTATATATAAACTACGTCAACAAAGACAACGTAGCAGTAGCGATAATGCAGTTAGTACATGTTCAAGCACTAAGCAAAGAACTACAAACACTCTCAAAAACAACAAAAAAACAAAAAGAACATGACACACATATACACAAACACATACATACATCCATATATACACATATATAACACAACGCAGAAATCAAGTAGCGCCAAACAGGTTTTGTAAAAAAAACCTTAAAACGTGATGTGTCGGCGATAGCGGTAGCTGATCGTGGGAACCGATTCCATTGAGATGTAGTTCTCGGAATGAAAGCGTGCAGATGGGTTGTGGTTCTGCATTGAGGAACATGAACTTTTTGTGGATGATCGATTCTGGGTGATATTAATGAGGGGGGTCTAATTAAATGTTCGCGAACGCTATTGTTATGATAATAAAGCTTATGAAAGAGACTCAGACGGGCTATTTTACGCCGAATGGCGAGTTCAGGAAGCGTTGGCGTGTTGCCACCAAGTACGTGACTCGTACATGTCGCAAGTTCAGATCTCAGGTGTAATAACCTTTTATTATTTTTTCATGTCACATTGCGGGAGAAATAACCTGACTACTTCGAATAATTCATTGTTTTTATTTTTAGAAGAAAATTAGGCGGAAGGCTAAAGCTCTTTTTAAAAGGCCTGACACGTACGTCATTGTTGCTTTTTCTGCCGGTGCATCATTTGAATGAGGCACCAGGGTGATCTTGCCGGCTTAATTTATTACTAAGAGAAATAGTCCTGAGCCCAGAAAAAAAGAAATAGTACAAATTCTGAGGGCACCAATAAAAATCTAATTAGTTTTGGTGTCGTTTTAAACCAAAACTGAATATAGAAAAAATGTGACAACATAATAAAATATTGGTAGTGTTTTTACGCTTGTTACTCCTATATTTATGGCTTAGAGTTCCGGTTCAATTGAAACAGCAAAGTTGGTAGGCCCAACAGATTTAGTGCTAGTATACTCTTTGTTAGCGGTGAAACATTCACTTTTACGGCTCTGTTAGCAACACTAACGTCTTTTCTTTTTAATGACTTTCACTAAACATTTTGTGTGCGGGAACGATTGCCCACATGTCAGGTGTTGCTGAGACGCATTTATTATACACAATATACCAGTTTGACAAGATCAATAAGGTTATAGGTGCGCAGAGCGTGTTGTTGTAGTGACAACCTTAGTGTCGCGATGGTTGAGCCGAAGGGACGTTGAAGACATCACCTCTGGGGACGCCAACAGTGCTTATCCCAGGTAACGCAGAACGTTGAGTCAACGTGGTTTGAACGTAACGAATGTGAGGCAACGTTAGACGGTAAAATATAGCATTGAAGTGACGTTTGTAGTATTACGTTGCCATAACACAGTGTTATAATTGTTGCAGCACATTGAAAGAATTACGTTGTCCTAATGTCTTGTTGTTAATGAGGCAACAACATTCAAATTATCACGTTGCCCTAACTCGATGGTGTTAACGTGGAAACAACAATCAAATAATCGCATTGCATCAACGTTGTATATAGATATCAAATGCATGTTTAACAGCGAACGTAGAGACAACATGGAGAACATATTCGCTCAAAGATTCAATAACACACGTGGCAACATTTTCAACTTCATGTACTCATTTGATTAATGGTTGAGTTAGTGTGGTTGAGTAAGAAATAGAAACATGAACAATACAGACAACAGTTCAGCCTATTTTCTTCGCACACTAATCCTTCTATGAATCTGATTTCTTTATACAGCTGCACTTTATGTTTTTATTTATTATTTGTTTGACAATACACGATTCCCGTAATGCAGGAGACAAAAAACACCACAATGAGTCACCTGACTAGGCCTCTATAGCTCCGCACCATACTTTCTTCACAGAGTGACTGCATTGGCAAACAAAAACACTAAAACACAATTCCATGTTGGAGAGCATTGTGTCGCCTTCTTACGTATGTAGCTAGATACACTAAACACAGTGAATTTATATGTGAGAAAGAAATGTGCAAGTGCAAGCCTTTTAGGACCCTTAATTATCAGGCTACAAAAAGCTTGCTGTAGGCAGGCTTCATCTTAACATGTATGCATGCAGACTTGAAGAATAATTTACCTGTATATTTTAATTATTACTGTGTGGTAAAAATATCATAGGAACCATTACATTATGAAGTGAGCAAGCACTTGTTAAATGAAACGGTGCCTCCATTATGATGCATCACCCCAATGATGTTTTAAAGAGTGCTTTCAGATTAAACAGACGAGAAACAGAACTACTAAAACGAAACCTACATGCTCGCATGATGCAAGGCAACAGCCACGACAAACCCTACGATCGGCAAGAATTATGGAAGTGGAACCAATAGTAGCCATGGAGCTAGAAAAACAGCTGTTTCACAGAGCCCTTACTCTTGGGGAACATGAAAAGCAATGCAATCATTTGAGAAAAAGATGAAAACAGGAAAATCGGTAACTGGATATAGTAATAAAGTGAAATCATGGTCGAAAGAGAGATATATATGGTATGAAGAAAGGCAGGGAAGTTCACCGAAATGCAAGTATCTGGTTTGCTACCCTGCACTTGGGAAGGGAGACAGAAAGGTAAGGAAAACGGACTGAGAGAGAAAAAGAGAGCGGGAGGAACCGAAAACACACACACACTAGAATGTCACAAACGTTCGACGAGGCGGGTCGATCGCAGAAATTTTAGGAGGATGGTTGAGGTCGCAATAAATGAATAGACAGGCTGAGCTTTCGGACAAAAAAGGTGCATGCCCATTCTGGTTCAAAACTGCCTCGACAACTGTTTGCAGTACTCAAGTATATGGCAGTGTCTGTCACCTATAAAAATGGATTAGAGCAGCTATTTAACGTGCTCTGCTCTTACAGCTTTCTTGGAAACTCGCAACGGCATGAAAGCATTTCATGTCTTCTTAATAACTGCGTGTAAGTAAACATCCACCAATAATTAAGCAATCGTAAAAAAGTGTGTTATTCTGTCACTGCCAAATGTGTTATTCCCGGCACACACAGCAAACACTAGGGCAGCAGAACACACTGTCTGCAAGCAAATATAAACATCAAATTGCACCACGATGAAATGTTACTCTAATACAGAAGGACGATCACTCACAACAAACACAGTAGACACCAACATAGAGAAAGCACGCCTGCTGAAAATACAGTGTTGCTGGTAAGAAAACCTAAACCACAAATTGCAGTATTATGAAAGGGCACAGTAATCTGCAAACAATATCACCCACAGCAAATTTGGGAGACCCCAACAAGGAGATGCCAAGCCCACACAACACACTGTGCAGCACACGAATAACACCAGACTACTGCAGACCTCTTGCCATTTGTCCAAAGCCTGGCTTCAGCTTCCCTTTCACTGGAAGGCTTATGTCGGCTTGAACAAACGCATTTAACGATTGGGATTCCCTTGCTCGAGTAGGTCGAGCGAAAAGACACACAACTGAAGCAAAACTGCTAATGAGATGTCATTCTATCTTCACATGACTTCACGCAGCTTTCTATGTAGTAGATGTAGAAGTAGCACCAGGTTTATGCAGCTGCCTCGGCGACTGATACATTTGGCCCACTGCAGTGTTTTTCTAGTTGGTCGCAACACAAACGGCTGAGGCATTTGTCACAGGTGTGCTCCTTTCTTATTAACATGCTACCGTGCACTTCAATGATGTAAGTTCTGGCCGTTACTGGTCCCACAACACCACCTTTTTCCTATGGAATTCGAGGCGTGAACGGTTTCAGTCTTAATGGAGTCTTCTTTCTTCAGTGAAGGAAGCTTCGATGCTTTCTCTCGACGCTTTCTCTCTGTAGTAGTTTCTTACTAATTCCATTTTTCCTACTAAGTATGCCAATGCAGAGTAGGTTTTTTAAGCAGCATGTTTGTTGTCGACAGAGTAGGTATGGTAACCTGTCAGCAGTTAGGCGAGCTTCCCTTTCTGTTCCAGCGTGGTGTACATGCATAAGTATCACCGCGTTCATGCAGCTTTCTGGGCGACTACTATATTTGGTAACTGCAGTGTTTTTTTAGTTGGTCACAACACAACGAAGGCTTAGTTGCATTTATCACACTGTCAAATATTAAATTAGACAGAGGCTGATTTGAACTGGAAGTCGTGCGCAAGCTGCCTCTGCTTAGTGAACTTGGCGAGCTCTATACATGAAAATTCTGGACTATTGTCGCTAGTTCGCACAAATGGTGATTCATACCTGGGGAGCTCTTTAGTCTGATCATCTTGTCACGCTGCTGCTCATTGTTACATTCATGCACTTCTAGGATTGAGGAAGGGGGAATAGGCGAGATGGTATTTAGCTTGCCGCTTTAAGCAGCGAAGGGTGCAGCGGGTATACCCTTTGGTGCGTGTTAGAGTAGAGCGTGCATGAAGTGTTCATTTCTAGTTGTGGAGTCACCTCATTTGGAGGACCAAAATCTAAACTGTTGTAGATAAGGGCAACAGGTCCGCCAGCTACGGAAAGTTGGAGGATCACCGACCGTTCGATAGATGCAGTTTCTTGGCTTGCAAGGGTGAAATAAAGCTGAAATCGCTGTGTGAACAGTATTCTTTTCACCCACAAATTGACAATCACGCACTAACGCGCTCATACGTCTCTTCTGAGGACATTATTTTGTGTAGAAAGATCCGCATCAAGTGAGCTCACAATGATGCTTAGCTGTTGCGTGAAGGTACTCTGCTTTTTTCACTAGAGGTTGTCGTTATCGTTCACACTTGAACGACTCTTCACGCTTGACTAAGCCACCCTAACTTGACGCCTTTGACCAAGAATGCAGAGCGAAAACACACAAAAATAGGATGCTCTATGCTACTGTGTTACGATGATGATGACGATAATAGTGAGTAAAAATCAAAATTGCACAAGTTTCGACTTCATTTTTGAAGTGGTTTTGTAACAGTAAAAAAAACACAGGTAAGGCAGCATAAAAAAAGTGAGACAAAGGTTTTTTCAAAGGACCGAAATACTGTACGCACTAACTTTTCGGAGGACAACGCTGTTACTTGTACAGCCCAACTGAAGTTTCAGTTACGCACCTGTTAATTGCTTTTTTTTCTTTGTACACTCATGGTGCGTTTTTGCGGTGGTTTCTATGTTGCGCTCGTCAGATGTCACCAAAACAAAAATTCAGTCATGAATTAAAATGATATTACGATTTTCACGAAGAATATCTAAAATTACCTAGGTATAAAACGAGCAATAGCCTTTAAAATTAACACTGGCTTTATTTGTCTCAGGGGCTACACATTGTCAACATTGTGTCCCGCCTTGCATCATGGGCTGTTATAGTCACGTGATAGCATTTCTTGCTCAAAATATAGGAGGGTTCCACCATCGTCCCTTCATCAGTAGTTAACAACGTGAAAATTTAGTTTATATAGAGTTTGCAGCGCTGCATTCATCGGCTTTGTGTTCTGCGGTGCTCTCTCCTGTCCGTGTACAACTAAGCAAGTCGTTCGGCGGCGGCAACGGCTTTCACCTGACCCCTCCTCGCGCTGCAAGATCGGGTAAGTAGCGGGGTTCAGTCTTCTCTTTTGTAGCTCTTTTTGCCATCGCATGTTTTGTCGCATTGATTGTGACGTAAGTCACGTTCACTGCTGGTATCACAAGGGAACTTTTGATCGTGATTTGGCTCCCGAATGGCAGTTTGACTCTCGTCTCGCGCGAACTCGATCCAGTATATTTTCACCGCTTAGCAACAATCATTGTTGATCGCGATCAAGAAATCAGACCCGTCTTCATTCTGTTCTTGCGCTATAACTATCGTCATGTCATACCAACTAGCCCTAACTGTCACACTTCCGAATCAACCTTTCTGACGAGCAAAAATGCTCGAGTGACATCAACGCAATCTACTGTATGCAACCCAAAATCGTAACTGTGTCGTTTTTTTTTGTTAATTCACTTTTAATATCTCGATTTATGTAGTGTATACGATATATGCACTTAGTAAAGTAAGAGTAATATCAACTATTCTATTCTCGGAATCATTGTTAGGTTGCTCTGTGTGATTATGTCTACGAAAAGTTGGATTTTTGAATGAGTGGCAGCCTCAAAAAACCGTTGTTCGTTTAAACAACGGTTTCACTATGTTTCCCAGGGCCACCAGTTTAGCCATTACCTCTTCCGTCGCGTCTGTTATCATAGCTTTCTGTGTTTGGCTCAAGTCAGCGTTACTATAATTGTACAAGTTTCTTCGTTTTATAGCATTAATATATTTTACTGCAATTAGTCTGTGAGGAGAACAAGTATGATTCCATTATAGCAGTTAAAACAACCGCAGCCTGTAAAGCGTATCCCTATCGACGTGGTGACGTGTAGCTCAACTTTTCGTTTGCTTAAAACACTTGCAAATATTTCAAAAAAGAATAAATGAATGCAACTTTGTTAATTATTGTGCAACCAATCTCGACACTCGAATGCTAACCACTCATATGTTGACCATAATCTGAATGACTTAATTTTTAAAAATCAACAGAGTGGAATAACCCTCTGATAAAGATTACTTGATAGTGCTACGCTGTCTTCAAATTAAAAACACCTACGATCCCACTTATAGATTCGGAAATGCCTTGTCACTGTTGTTTGTATGCTATAAAGGTTTCATGGAGTCTATCATTGAGACAGTGTCCCAACTGACTCACGTACCTCCTGCTGCATGCCAGTGATTGTGCACATCATGTTTTTAACACAGGTTACATACTTCTGCCTGTGATGAGTGCAATAGTGTTTCCTTCCTTTCATCAGATCGATGAATCAGCGTAGGTCAGAAAGTTTCGGGGGCCATAAACACTACTTCAACTCCAGCACTTTCTCCCTGTTTTCTAGTAGAGTTTGTGAGGAACACTGTGCATGCAAAGTGCGACAGCCGTCTTCTTTTCTTGCAGCCCTTCAGATGGTCTGTAGCTCCTTTCTACGCCTAGGATACCTAGCATGCCTAAGCAAATCTTCGGCTAGAAGCAACTCGTCTTGAGTTAAACCTGCAATATGAAGTTTAGACACTTACTTGAAAGTTGCTTCTACCACCTTGTGTTAAAGCTATCTACACAGAGCACGCTGCAAGGCCATGTGCATGGCCGACCTCATGGCCCTTTTTTGTGTGCCCCAATGAGAAAGGCAGCAGTGGCTTTCTTGGACGAGACTTATACCGCCAACTTGTTCACCAGTTTGTAAAAAGCTGTGTTAAGTGCAGGGATTCGACTGTGAAACATTCAGGAATCTCATGTGTTGCCAGAAGATGCTGGAGCTTGTACTGCAAAACCTTCATACTGAGCTTGACAACCCACTTGCAGTCCACTGATTCTACCAAATTAAACAGTAAAAAAACTATTCACATAGCAGGAGATTGTACAGCACTGAAACCTAGCAATCTGTTATTATTGCCCCTTTAAATACTGGTCATGTGCAAGTCTCTAAGAATTCATACAGGGCTCAATTCAGTACTGATACCCTTACCCCGACGTTACAAACATACCTTTATCACGCAGCCAGGTAAGGTAGACTCAAGTAACAGCTTGAGAAACACTTCCGAACACCTGCCAGTGACATTCAACACTTTCCAGGGAAAGCTACTGCTCAAAGAAATTCGACAGCATCTTTGACGCAGAGCAGTAGATCCTTTGTGCTGGCAGGCTTTTTATATTTGGTTAATCATTGCATTGATTTTTAATGACTTGTACTTGGCCTGTGCTGAAACAAAAATATTAATAAAAGATTGATGACTTCTAGTGCTGTAAAATTCTCCTGTCTTGTGGACGATTTTTCGGTGTTTTACTAAGCAGAATGAATAGGCTGAGAGTAGAATGCTGTGCCCACTTTGAAGATGTGCTTCAATGTCCTGAATAGCGTAGCTGCTTCTTGAATGAGGCACAATTGAATTCTAGAACTTAACATGGTTTCTTCGAGAATAACACTCATATTGGTGCTATGAACCTTGTGCTTGGAAGCCACAGCTGCTTTTGTGTCTCGGTATTCAAAAGTGGCTAAAAGGCGGAACATGCATTTGCCTTTGCAGAATGCTCTGTGGCAATCGACTCATCTCAAACAAGGTGGATGATGCATTTTCCGAGTAAACATCCCATTTTAAGATTGCGGGTTTCACTCAAAATGTGTTGTTGTTGGTATCTGTGAGTTTGCTTACGTACGTGATGGATCCTAGGCGTGAAGAGGAGCGGCTGGCCACATCGAAGGCCTAAGAAAGGAATTAGGCAACTGTGTACATTACATGTACAGTGTTTCTCGCAGACTCAAGGAGGTAGGGAGAAAGTGTTGAAGTACAGGCAGTGTACTTTCTTGCCTGTGCAGACCCACCTCTTGAATGAACAAAAAAGGCTGCAATTCTGATCACAGGTAGATATGTGTAACATGTTTTAAACTCACAATCCCTTTAACAAAGAAAAATAAGCTCCTAAAATTTCTTTTTATTCACTCATAGCAAGGGTCATGTTTTGTAGACCTAATGCCTTTAGGTAGTGTAGGAGGGCTTATGGTCAGCTACTAACACGTAGAAAGATCACGTGCGGCGAACTGTGCCCACTAACACTCCCAGGTTTACGTGCTCGGCAACACTCGATAATGTAGACAAGAGGACAGTCCCCACTTTAGTTGATTGATAAGAGCATCGAATGCATTATCCAAAGGTTGTAGGTTCAGTATTTGCCGGTGGAAAGTTGAGTGTTTGTCCAGCCTATTTTCTGAACAATGCTGAAAAATTTCATTGTGAATGCTGTACTATAGTCAAAAAGCTACTAATAACGTCTCCTATATTTTTATAGGAGACGTTATTAGGGCAGGTAATAACCGCAGAGCCGAACCACGAGATTGAAGTAACTAGAAGAATAAGAATGGGGTGGAGCACATTCGGCAAGCACTCTCAAATTATGACAGGTAGATTGCCACTATCCCTCAAGAGGAAGGTATATAACAGCTGTATCTTGCCGGTACTTAGCTACGGAGCAGAAACCTGGAGACTTACAAAGAGGGTTCAGCTTAAATTGAGGACGACGCAGCGAGCAATGGAAAGAAAAATGGCAGGTGTAACCTTAAGAGACAAGAAGAGAGCAGAGTGGATTAGGGAACAAACGGGGGTTAAGGATATCATAGCTGAAATCAAGAAGACGAAATGGACATGGGCAGGGCATGTAGCGCGTAGACAGGATAACCGCTGGTCATTAAGGGTAACTGACTGGATTCCCAGAGAAGGGAAGCGGGTTAGGGGGAGACAGAAGGTTAGGTGGGCAGATGAGATTAAGAAGTTTGCGGGTATAAATTGGCAGCAGCAAGCACAGGACCGGGTTAACTGGCGGAACATGGGAGAGGCCTTTGTCCTGCAGTGGACGTAGTCAGGCTGATAATGAATGAATGAATGAATGAATATTTTTATAGGCTGATTGTCTGTTTTCATTGAAGGACTGTATATACATCTCTACTGCTTTATAATAAATTTAAGTTGGAATATGGTGCCACATCCTTGTACTACGCTGTAAGAAAAGGAAAGGGGGGTGGAGATCCCCCCAATCGCATTTGCTCGGAGCAGCCTTTGCAATCAAGTTAACTTGTCAGATAGATATGCGAAGGCACGGTTGTTGTCTTCCAAATATCAGCTGATGATATATGCTGGAACACATTTAAAATCAACTTTACAGTGCTTGTCATACCATTACTTGCAGAACACCCCTTTGGTTTCTCTTTAAACAACCCACTCCCCTCTACATCTTAAGTTTGTGTTGGCTGCCACAACCCTTGCAAGTGCTCTCCAAGCAGACGTCTTCAAATGAAGAGGGGGCAGACTTGCATGGAAGCACAAAGGCTGATGTCCTTGCTTTTGCTGGGCATTTTTATGGGTCGTGCATATTTACATTTTAGAGGCAGTTGTCACCGCACCCAGAAAGCCTTCATTGAAGAAAGTTGTCTGTGCAGTGACCACAACCATGTGGTTTTGTGTTCATGTAGCCAGCTATGTTTGCGTGAAATCCACGTTACAACCCACCTCACTTGTTTAGCGCCCTCTGAAACCGAAATCGTGACTGAGCACTCGCAGACTTTTTTCTAGATAACTAACAGTTTCATCCACGATGAGTGTGTCATTAACTACGTATTGCAACAGAATAAACGCTATGAAAATATTTTGTGTGAGCGCTCAGGCTGTGTCTATGAATGATAATTCAGCCCTTAAATGCTTCTTTTGTTCTCTGACATGCAGGAGGGTCAGAAACTCAGACAGGAACCTCACATAATTATACACTCTGTGAGCACCATTGAGGTCTATAAACAGCAGTTTAAAGGTTTCTCGGAATCCTTCCGTGGGTTGATGGGTTAGGCCCCTTTTTTAAGACAGTGTGTTTCTTGCACTTAGTCCAGGTCAAAGGGTCAGGGAGATAGTAGAGGTGGAGGAGATTGCAAGGTCAACTGACGCATGTGTAAGCATGCTTTCGTTGCGCCTTTGAGAGAAAGAGCATTTTGTTTTGGGGGGATTTAGAGATGCGAGCAGTAAGGCTACATCTTTTTCCTTTAGCTTATTCTGACATTTTTATTCTGGTGCATGGTTTGATGTTTCTATATCTTGTATTTTTTCTGTATACAGCTTACCCTTGCTGTAACTATATGGACAAATGAACAAAAAAGTTTTGGTATTGCAAGGGTTTCGTTATTAGAAAATAACACAGTGCTTACTGAAATGCGCAAAGATGCATACCACCGGGAAACAAAAGTGAGGACAGAACAGAGAATGCGTCACTCGCAACTAACTTTATTCTTGGGAATTCAGAAAATTTTTAAGCGTAGCTACCATGTGCGTGCACATTGCCTCACATTCTAGTCAAAAAACATGCAATAACATTGACAACAAAAAATGATGACAAAAAAGCCACTAAAGAAAAAAGATTCTGAGCATCGAAAATTCCCCACCACGCAGAGCAACACAAGTAACACTAGCATGCGTATCTCCCTTCTTTTTATTGTAGCATGTTTCCATATTTCACGTGCCAAGGTATCATTACTCTTTCCAAGGACGGATACACTGGAAAACCTAGCCTCACATTTGCAGAAACCACAATGTGCTGGCAAATATACCAAAAGTTTATTTTTCACAGGAAGTTCTTGCTCCCTAATTCTGTCCTTTATGCACCGGCACGTTTGCCTGCACATTGTGCTTCCTGCAAGTGTGAGGCTACGTTTTTCAGTTTATCCTTCCTTGGAAAGAGTAATGACACCTTAGCACGCAAAATTATGGAAGCATACTACATTAAAAAGAAGAGAAATACGCATGTTAGTTCGATGCCCTGTTACGGAACTAGGTCACGGAGTCTTGGTAGACACCGCCATAAAACACTTTCGTGTTAAAAAATTACACCATCTACCGCTGATGGTATATAATGCCACTTGGCCGCTAGTTACGGCGAGCGCAAGCCACGGCTGCCCGCGAGAATGGAAGACGATGTTCTGGGACAGCGCGTGCTCTGGCCAGTTGTTTATTATTGAAGCAGCCATCTTGCCAGTTTTCGGTGCGTCTCCCCGCCGGCTCAGTTCTTCCTAGTTGAAGACCTTTTGTAGCACGTGACAACTGGTCGAGGTACGGGATGGTGAGGTTGTCGCCGAACGCAACTTGACGCTTTTGTTCGCGCTAGGTATCTGCGCTGCACGCAGCCTTGTCACGCTTTATGACGGACACTCTGCCCTACTTGTGACTAATGTCAGTAACGAGTACCGGCCCCTGTTTCGTGACACCGCCATCGCTTTCTCCTACCCTATCGCAGACGTTTCTGAATGATTCGCATCTACATCAGCCAACGACGGGCTACTTGGAAAAGTCGATGTCAACTCGACCCTCTCGAAACAACAACAGACCGAGCTACGTGAACTGCTCTATCAATTTGAAGAGTGCTTCGCGTCCACCTCGAAAGTTAGTCAGACACCGATCGCCAAACATCGAATAATTACGTATACCGGCGCCTCGCCCATAAAACAACACCCTTACTTACGTTATAAATACTCAAGTCAAAGAGATGTTGCAAGATGACATTATCCAACTTTCGAAAAGTACCTGGTCATCTCCGGTCGTGCTCGTGAAGAAAAAAGATGGATCACTGCGCTTCTTCGTGGACTACAGGAAACTTAAAAACGTGACTAAAAAATACGTCTATCCGCTGCCTCGCATCGACGATTCCCTCGACAGACTGCGGCGAGCCAAGTATTTTTCATCGATAGACTTGAAAAGTGGCTACTGGCAGATCGAAATTGATGAACGAGATAGTGAAAAAACCGCCTTCGTTACACCGCATGGTCTATATGAATTCAAAGTGCTTTCCTTCGGCCTCTGTTCTGCACCTGCGACATTCCAGAGAATGATGGACACTGTTCTTACCGGTCTAAAGTGGCACACATGCTTAGTTTACCTCGATGATGTTGTCGTGTTTTCTTTCACCTTTAAGGAGCACCTGAAGCGTCTGCAGACTGTGCTGGAAGCGCTCCGCTCTGCTAACCTGACACTGAAGCCAGAAAAATGCCATTTCGGTTACAAGGAACTTACGTTTCTCGGCTATGTTGTCAGTGCGGATGGTATTCGACCAGACGCTGACAAGAATACCGCCGTGGCCTCGTTTCCTGTTCCACGCGATAAGAAGACCGTGCGTCGCTTTCTGGGGCTCTGCGCGTACTACCACCGCTTTATTGCCAATTTTTCTAGGATTGCTGAACCACTCACTCGACTCACTCGTGAAGATGTTGCATTCGTCTGGGAGGGAGAACAGGACGCAGCTTTCTCTGAACTACAGGAGCGTTTGCAGACACCATCAGTCCTCGCTAACTTTGACCAAGACGCTGATACTGAAATTCATACTGGCGCCAGCAACGTGGGTCTTGGTGCTGTCCTCGTACAACAACAAGAGGGCACAGAGCGAGTGATAGCGTACGCTAGCCGCACTCTTTCCCGCGCCGAGGTCAACTACTTCACGTCAGAGAAAGAGTGCCTCGCTGTTGTATGGGCTACTATGAAATTAAGGCCTTACCTTTACCACGCCACTTCAAGGTAGTGACCGACCATAGTTCGTTGTGCTGGTTAGCCAACCTACGGGACCCGTGTGGGCGACTGGCACGATAGAGTCCTCGTCTGCAGGAATACGACTTCACGATCGCTTACAAATCGGGCTGCAAGCACGAAGATGCTGATTCATTATCCCGTGCACCTGTCGAAGTTTGTGGCCACGACACCGAGGATGACGATGGTTTCCTTAGGGCCCTTACTACAACAGATCTGATTACGCGACAGCGTGCGGACGGTGAAATTCGCGCAGTTATCGAAAACCTTGAAGGACGCAACTCGTCCTTACCTCGATGTATTTCTCGAAGTCTGTCATCGTTTTGTCTGCGAGATGGGGTCCTGTATAAGAAAAACTCCAACGGCAATGAGAGAACCTATCTTCTAGTCGTGCCAACAGACATGCGTGACGACATTCTTCTTGCCTGCCACGATGAGCCCACATTTGGTCACTTAGGTTCCTCTCGAACTCTCGCTCGAGTTCGACAAGCATACTACTGGCCTAAGCTTTCTGCAGAAGTTAAGCGATACGTGAAAAGCTGCCGGGAATGTCAACGCCGCAAATCCCCGCCACTAAGGCCCGCGAGGCTTCTTCAACCAATAGAACCACCCAGAGCGCTGTTTGATCAAATAGGAATGGATTTACTGGGGCCCTTTCCACTATCATCTGCCGGCAACAAGTGGATCGTAATAGCCACCGACTATTTGACGAAGTACGCCAAAACAAAGACACTATATCGCGCTACTGCTTCCGACGTCGCCCAATTCTTTATGGACCAGATCGTTCTTCGCCATGGCGCCCCGTCGTGCGTAATCACAGACAGAGGAACAGCATTCACGGCCCAGCTCATTCATGACGTACTCAAGCTCAGCTACACGAGCCATCACAAGAACACGGCATATCATCCACAGAGCAACGGCTTGACAGAGCGACTCAACAAGACCATCGCTGACATGTTATCTATGTACGTAGATGTCCAGCATAAGACCTGGGACCAGGTGCTACCGTACGTCACATTCGCGTACAATACTGCCGTCCAGGAAACTACTCGATTCACGCCTTTCCGTCTTGTCTATGGACGTGAGGTCCAGACCATGCTGGATGCGATGCTTCCACACAATTGCGATGCTTTGATCACTCCTGATGCTGTGCAGCTTACCCAGTACGCCGAAGAAGCACACCAGTTGGCACGCCTACACATTACGCACCAGCAGAGTACAGACGCATGCCGCTACAACGCTCGCATCGACAAGTTGAATACCATCCAGGCGATCAAGTTTGGGTGTGGAATCCAGTTCGATGCAAGGGATTGTCTGAAAAACTGCTAAGTCGCTACTTCGGACCCTACAAAGTCTTGCGACGCGTGAGCGATGTGAACTACGAGGTGGTCCCTGACGGCGCCTTCTCACCACGACGGTGAAGGCACTCCTCAGAGATTGTCCGCGTGGTGCGCCTGAAGCCGTACTTCACGCGGTAGTGCGACTGCGCATGAACCATATCGCTGTTTTAGTGTATGCGCGTATTTTCTGTTGGTTCGCCCCGACTTTGCCTTTGTACTTTCCGAGCATTAGAGTGATGCCTTTTTTTATGAGGGGGAATAATGCCACTTGGCCGCTAGTTACGGCGAGTGCAAGCCATGGCTGCCCGCGAGAATGGAAGACGATGTTCTGGGGCAGCGCGTGCTCTGGCCAGTTGTTTATTATTGAAGCAGCCATCTTGCCAAGTTTCGGTGCGTCTCCCCGCCGGCTCAGTTCTTCCTAGTTGAAGACCTTTTGAAGCACGTGACAATATGTCTAGATGCGAAGCAACGGGCACTGGCGGCGACGTTGACGCTTGCGCTCATCGTGGCGTTTAGCAGGGGAGAAACTTGGGGAGGCGCAAAGCACGCCCTGATGGACCAATGTTTTTAAGGGGGGTTCACACGATGGAACCGAGGAGAAATCGTCGCAGCGAACGGCGCATCACGTGACGTGCGCGTCATCTGAACTTGTCGCCCTCACTTCATCCGCCGCCCCGCAACGGTGGTTTAGTGGCTAAGGTACTCGGCGGCTGACCCGCAGGTTGCGGGTTCAAATCCCGGCTGCGGCGGCTGCATTTCCGATGGAGGCCGAAATGTTGTAGGCCCGTGTGCTCAGATTTGGGTGCACGTTAAAGAACCGCAGGTGGTCAAAATTTTCGGAGCCCTCCACTACGGCGTCTCTCATAATCATATGGTGGTTTTGGGACGTTAAACCCCACATATCAATCAACCACTTCATCCGCCATCCTGCACTTCCGGAACGGCTGGAAATGCGTCACCGCTATTTATATCCGTTCGTTTGACGGTCGTCTGCCCTCGATCGAGAGGATTCGTCAAATCTGTCAACAGTGTTCGGATCGGCATTGCTAGGAAGCAGGCTGCCGGTTAAAAGCCCTCTGCTTTAGTTTTGCGGCAGCAAACGAACGTGTTTCGTGTGCCAGTAGAAGATGCGAGTGGTTTTTCGTCGCATAAACGCGCTGCATAAGCATAGGAGTCAAGAGAATGCAGGAGAATTCCAGGAACGTTACTCCGGCCGTGTGCATGCGACGTCTCCGCTCCTGCGCCGGATTAAAATAATCACGTGACTTTTCGGTTAATCTAGCTTTACTGAAACTTTCAATCGCTGCTAATAGCAATGAGAAACAGAAGTCTCCAATTGGACACAGAGACGCGCAGTCTGCTTCTAGTAAGCGCGCACGCTGCAAATTTCGATTGTCCAACAACGCACAGAAAAAAGCTTCCACCGGTACTACCTTGGGGGTAAAGATCCAGTGCCTATATATACGGGGTGGCCAGTTAACCGTTATGCGGCGCAAGCAGGTACTTTTTTCAATCAAGAAGCTGACTGGCAGACACTGTCTGCAGTGGCGTTGCAAGGCTAGAACGGAACGCGTAAAGGAGGAGAAAGAGCGGCAGGGGACGCGCATGTGGAACGGGGGTGTAAACGCCACAGGGAGGATTGCTTAGAGAAGAAAGTGGAGAAGGAGCGAGCGTAGGTTAGACGCTCCCTGCGCCGGTGTTGCGAGGAGAAAGACAGGGAGAGGACGCGTATGCGCAGTGCGGGTGATCACGCCACACACCAAATTGAACTCGGCCCTAAGCTGCTTCGCATGTAAAAGTTGTATTCTTACCAGACTGAATTCAGGCTATACTTGCGACTATGCAATAGTTTGTAGTTAGTGCTACGTTTAACACCACAAACGACAAATCTGTTGAAATTTTCTTTTTTGGCCATACCTCCATGCACTGGAACATATTTCCGAAGGGTATATCTAATAGCGAAACATTATCGCAGTACCAATCGTTTTTACATTCCAATCTGCCATCAGCTATGAACTACCTGTCTCCTTTCCTTTTGATGACACATCTTTTTTTTTCTTTTCCAGATGAAATTGTCACTGCATTCAGAATGAATGCTACGTTTGTACGCGTTGCCACTTTCCTATGCTGTATCCGCCGTTTTGTAATTACATCATATTTTCACCTTTATATTGGAATATACACGTTTTTGTTATTTACCTGTATTTTTCTAAATCCCCCCCTGTATAATTGCCCAAGTACTTGTATAAGTGAATCAGAGTAAAAATACACATGCCATGATATTAAATGTAGTTGCGAATGAATTCAATATTTCACCATTCTTGGAAGTGTGGGTGTATAATGAAGGGTTACTGGCTGTTAAGGAAGGGCATAATTGACCTTCATTGTGTCGAAAGAGTCTTTCTGGGCTCAAGAGTGGGAGGAATGATTGATTGATATGTAGAGTTCAACGTCCCAAAACCACCATATGACTATGAGAGACGCCGTAGTGGAGGGCTCCGGAAATTTCTACTACCGGGGGTTCATTAACGCGCACCCAAATCTGAGCACACGGGCCTACAGCATTCTAATGCAGCTGCCGTAGCCATAATTCGATCATTTGACCTGCGGGTCAGCAGTCAAGTACCTTAGCAACTAAACCACAGCAGAGAGGCAAAAGTGGGAGGAAAAACTGCCATAATTATTCATTGTCGCTTCAGTAATTTTCTTAAACACGATGCCGCATGCGTACATTCTTTGTCAAATATACGTAAAGTGCCACAACCCTAAATGTAGTATTCTGGGTCTGTATTCACAAAACTCACTTACGAAAACATATTTGTGCAAGAGAAATTTTGTTGCGTAAGTCCATTCACTAAACGAAAAAAAAAACGTCGTAAAAGGCCATCGGTGTCACATCGGCCACTGCAATAAAGCGCACTGTGACTGCCCGGAAACATGTCAGGTATGGTGATGCAGTTGCTATATTTTCTTACGTCACCAAAAAGTGCTCGTAAGTGGATTTACGAAGCAAAATTTTGCGTAAAAACATCGTGGCTTGGAAAAAATTCTAAGAGTGGTCCGGACCACTCTTAGGAACACAGTGGCTACTTGGAAACTGCTGCCATGGCAGTGTACTTTGGTGCCCTGGCTGGTTTTGATGTAATTCACGCCCATGAAGGGCTGCCTGATGACTGCTGGTGCGTTTTTATTTCTTCCGACGCTTTGAGTTTCGTGCATTGTTTCCCTTTACGCAGTGGACTGTATTGACAACCACCGTCGTCCAATAAGTTCGAAGTCGCAGTAATTGAAAAAATCCTATTGGGCTTCAATGGCGTAAAATTATGCTTGTAAAGATTTGTGGTTGGATGAAACGCAAAGTTCTACGTGAATGGTCGGTGAATTCGAACGTGGCACGGCATATAATCAACCTTATTTGTTACGTTGTTGAGTTGCGCCCCATCTTACCAAATAAATGTAGGACTCGAGGTCCTTGCCTCATTGGTGGAAATTGCCACCAAGAAACCTCTTTTGGAGCACATTCTTTGGAGCACATTCTTTGCCCCTTGTTGGAAATAAAAATGAAAGGAGCTTTTCAGTTAGTGGTTCATTAGGTTTGTGCTCTGGAGTACATCGATTGTCTCTTAATGTCCAGTGGGTGCGATCTCTGAAATACAGCAGTCGATACACATTTGGACTATCTGTAACGGCGCGTGCTTTGTAAACCGAAGCGTATTAGGGGTGTGCGTGATTACGCATGAAACGACAAACAAACAAGCATTTTCACCTTCGCTGTTCAGAAACCGATAAGGACCGTGATAACATGGCAAGCAGTCGGGATAAAATGACCCTAATCGGTTTAAATGACACCGGAAATATGCAATTCCTCACAATCCTGGAGCAAACGTGGGCTGAATTCATCTTTTCGACAATTACCAGCTGTTTAACTTGGCGCACGAACATCATTCAAAGGTAGAGAGAGCCACTGACATGTATTTTGTGCGACGCAGCTACCACTTGACCTGGGAATAATTGCGCTGGAGGGCGAATCCCCCGTCGCGTGCTCTGATCGAAGCAGACGACAAACGCGAGCAAATGACGGCTTGGCTGACAGGCACAGCTTGTGATTGCTTGTGAAGCAATACCCTAAACATCAGCTTATACTCTGTGACGTTGCCAAAACACTTCTTTCATATGGCATGACTGTCGTGTTTGTCATATCAACCCCCTCGCACTTAAGAGCAAATTTTGTCACGCCGTGAAAATTGCACAAGTACTTTCTAAGAGCTCTCTTACGTGATGCGCAGTTGTCGAAAACAGCATGGCGTCGTAAACGTAATATTGGTCGGTGCGAATTTTAGCAAACGCTTCTCGCATAAGTTACTTCAGCGTTCGACCGGATGTTGTGATGACGGCAGCTCTTTCGGTGCGTGTAAGTAGTGTGGAAAACTGCGGCAGTGCAATGGTGTACGGTGAAGCACAGCGAAGCCTGTGCGTTGGTGTGTTTATCAAGCGCGGATCGGCGCCGGTGTATCAACGGCATCTAGCACTCGATAAGCCTGCAATGTGTGTTTGTGTGCCGGTAACAGTTCGTTCGCTTCGGCTCTCATTTGGGTGCTGTGTGACATTTCGGATTGACAGCGTTTTTGGCACGTTACTTGAGTGACCCGAAGTACGTACGGAAACATATGAACTGCGCCATGTGTTCGCTTCTTGCTTCGCCTCTGGTTAGGCCGTACGCTTCTATTTTCTTGTGAGCAACCTAGTGTTCGGGAGTGAAACGATGTTCATTGTGAACAGTGGGGTTGTGTTTACGTTTGCAAGAATTGTGAAGAAGCTGCGCTCGTGTAACCGAAAACTGAAAGACAGCGTTGATAACTGTTTCGCCCTGCGAAGTTTCGGTGGTGGAGCTTGGCGCTTTTCTTTGTTAACTTGTCACTTCTCCTTTTTTGTGATAACCCTAGTCTTAGCGCAACGATGTGATGAACCGAAACTGCGAGATGCTACATTCTGTTGTAAATTGTGTTACTTTGGCAGCGCACCTAAACTAGTCTTCGAAAAGAACTTGAGACTTTTAGGTGCCAGCAAGGCACGTGAACGTCAAGCATCTCTCCGGCCCCCCGAAAGAGCAAAGATTTCGCCGGTGCCTTGCTTTGGATGAAGTTGTAGGCCAGTACCAGCTAACTACAGGTTTCCGAGTTCGTCTGGCAATCGTTTTGCACGGCACTAGAGCCTTGACAACAGCCTGTCATGGCCAGTTCTTATCAATGGACGTGCACGCCTGGCCAGCCCTTCATTGCTTTCATCGGCAGCTTCCAGTCTGCAGATGTCCTTTGCCTGTTGGGCTTAGAGCACACTTGGTTCCTAATGACACTGACGGCTACTAAATGCTGCCTTCGGTGAGTTGACCTTGCAGAACTAAATTTGTTGCTATTCACGCATTACTATAACGTGTGCAAGTTTTTAAGCCCATCAGATGTAATACTTTCCTATGTTAAGTTCAAGCATGAAAAATTTACTACTAGTGTTATACACATACATATAATGCGGAGAGGCAGCCAAATACATCAGAAGTTTTTCGTGATTTGATATAGGTGAGCTCTTGTTTGATTATTAGGAAGGTCCTGTCGATTTACCACGTTTGATAGTGTAAACGTTAATGTGAATTTATTTTGTAGGAGCCAGGTTGCACTTGAGGAATTTTTTTTATTTTGAAAAATTAGTTCTATAGACGATTACCGCTGTGGTAGCACTATACTTCACTAGGACATATATATTGCGGTACGTAAATTTCACATGAGGCTTCAGTTTGTTTTGAAGTGAATATAGCAGATTTGGTCATCTTGACGAAGTGATAGCTGCGTCATATAAGTATTAGATGTAAGTACTTTTAATGGTTGTTTTTAAATATCTCGTTCTTGCTCTTCACAGATCGCAGAAAGGTCCTGTGATGCATCGCTTGCACACACTGGCACATCAAGCCTCATCATGACTTAGAGCACCTGTACAAAAATAGGAAGGACACGTGCTCCCTAACTGTGCAAGTCTATGTCACTTAGAAGTGTGGCAGCTTGGGCTAGTTGGTATGGCATGACGATAGTTGTAGCGCCTTCGTCTCTTTCTTGTCTCTGTGTAACATAGAAACATAGAAGTAATAAAATCATGAGCATGCCATGAAACGTGTGTGGTGTTAACGAATGACGAAAGTTTGTGATAATGAAAACCATGGTGGGCATGTATGGCGTAAGCACAAGTGCCTCGATCATTCGCACCCTTGCGTCCAAGGGCCGTGAGGCAAGTGCTTTGTTAGGTGTAGCCACCGCAGCGGAGACCTGTCTTGAGAGGTCGGGCTATGTAATGCCCAGGTATATGATATCAAAAGTACTAACATCTTTTAAAAAGCTTACAACGATTTATGTGTGAAAAGTAGTTCTCTACCGACGAACATTGCAGGACGTAGTGGTGTCTGTTGTTCGCATGGTAATGGAAAAAGTTGTCTTCTTAGATTGTCTCATTCTTTACACTGTATTAGATTGTGAAGTAGGGTGAGTGCTTTTCCACTTCTGTCACACAAAGGTGGATCACCCCCAGATAAAAGAATGAATGTGTTGTGTGTGTATGTCCTGTAAATAACCTTGTAAGGATTACTTCTGTGTGGCGTGATTTTGATACTGGCGGCTAATGACCAAGCTTCGGCTTGATGACATGCAATTTATTACCTGAGTATGTGTGTCCCATGTGCTCTGCCAATAACCCCTGAACTTTCATTTAAAAAAAGTTTTCAAGTCGAGTGCAGGAATTGGTATCGAAGTGTTGATAGCGGTTTTGTTGGCGGATCTAGCTAGCTGGTCCACCAGAACATTGCCTTGTATTTCACGGTGTCCTGGCACCCAGCAGACTATGACATGCTGCTTGGATTGAGTAGAATGTGCTTAAAAGCGAATATAATGAGACAAGGACAAGGTTTTTGTCCTTTTTAGGTGTTTTCAGAGCTTTTACTACGCTTAGGGACACTGTATATATTACTGACTTCTGTACTTCTATTTGTTTAATGCGCTTAACAGCCGCAAGTATCGCATAAGTTTCGCTTGTATCGGAGCGCAGAACGCCGGCTTTCGATAAGGATGAACCGACGGCTGCATACGTACGAGACAGAACTGTTAGACTTTGAAGCATCCGTAAAGACCTCAGGACATGTGTATTTATCTTGTAGCTCAAGGAATGATGATGATGTTTGATGTTTTATGGCGCAAGGGCCGATTCACGGCCAAAGAGCGCCAGTTCATCTTACTAAAAATATGGACAATGATTGTGATAAGCGGCTGTATAAGGGCCATAAAATTCCTCGCAGTAAGGCGGGTAAAAACATACAAGTAATAAAATCATGACCATGCCGTGAAAGGTGTGTGTGATGTGAACAGATGACAAAAGTTGGTGATAATAAAAGACGATGGTGGATATGATTAGCACAAGTGCCTCACTCGTTCAAACCCTTGCGTCCAAGGGCCGTGAGGCATGTGCTTTCTTGTGTAGCCACCACAGCAAAAACCTCTCTGGAGAGGTCATGCTACGGTATGCCCGGGTATATGACATGAAAGCTATGAATTTCTTTTAAAAACGCTAACAATGATTTATAACTAAAAAGCGGTTCCCTACCGACAAACATTGCAGGGTGTAAAGGTATATGTTGTCGGTAGGGTAATGGAAAGTGTTGTTTTCTTACAGTGTCCAATTGTTTGCACTCAATTAAAATGTGAAGGACTGTCAATGCTTCACCACATCTGTCACACAATGGTGGATCGCCACCGGACAAAAGGTGTGTGTGTGTCGTGTATGTGTGTCCTATCCTGAGTCTCGTTAGTATTACCTCTGTATAACGCGATTTCGATACGGGCGGCCAATGACCAAGGTGTGGCTTAATAACGTGTAGTTTGTTTTGTGTGAGTGTATCCCACTTGCTCTGCCAGTATACTCTGAGGTTTCGTTTGAGGGATGGTTTAAGATCGAGGGCCGGGATTGATATGGGTGTAGGGGCAGTGCTTTTGTGCACGGATGCAGCGAGCTGATCCGCCCTCACGTTGCCTTGAATCTCACGGTGTCCTGGCACCCAGCACACTACAACATGTTGTTTGAGTGTGTAAAGTGTGCATAAAATAGAGTAAAGTGAGACAAGGACTGGGTTTTTTTGTTTTTTAAGACTGTGCAGAGCCGTTACCACACTTAGGGAGTCTGTATAAATTACTGCTTTTTGTATTTGTAATTGTTTGATGTGTTTAGCTGCCACAAGTATCGCGTACGCTTCCGCTGTGAAGATACTTGTGCGTGGATGTAGTGGACCAGCATACGAAAAGGATGGGCCTACAGCAGCGTAGGACACAGAGGAGTGAGTCTTGGAGGCATCTGTGAAGAACTCAGGACGTGTGTATTTGTGTTGAAGTTCCAAGAAGTATGTTCGGATATGGGCAATAGGCGCATGTTTTGTAACTTCAAGAAAGGACACATCACAGTCTATAGTCTGCCATTGCCACGGTGGCGGATATGCTACAGGAGCCATTAAACTGTGTTCTAGTGAGATTCCAGTTTCCTCAGCTAGACTCTTCAGGCGAATAGAGAAGGGCTGCCTCATCGAAGGCCTGTTTTGAAACAAAATTGAGCTCGACAAATCATTAATAGTAGAGTATGAGGGGTGCTTCTTGTCTGCTTTCACCTTAAGGTAATAAACAAAGGACATGTAAGTTCTCTGCAGATGAAGCGACCACTCGTTTGACTCAACATAAAGGCTTTCTACGGGGCTGGTGCGAAAAGCACCCGTAGAAAGGCGGATGCCCAAATGGTGCACGGGGTCCAGCATCTTCAAAGCACTTTGAGTCGCAGACTGATAAACAACGGCCCCATAATCTAAGCGGGTGCGAATGAGGCTTCTATATAAGTTCATGAGACATTGCCTGTCACTACCCCACCTAGTACGTGACAACACTTTTAAAACATTCATGGCTTTTAAACATTTTGTTTTTAGATACTTGATGTGCGGTACGAAGGTCAACTTGTTGTCCAAGATTAGTCCTAGGAATTTATGCTCCGTATTAACAGACAGACGCTGACCGTTCAGTTCAATGTCGGGTTCTGAGTGCATGCCTCTCTTTCTGGAGAACAGGCCACACGTGCTTTTTTGTGGGTTCAGTCGGAATCCGTTTTCCTCTGCCCATTTTGAGAGCTTGTTTAAACCTAACTGAACCTGCCGCTCACACAATGCCAGATTGCAAGACCTAAAGCCAAGCTGGACGTCATCCACATATGTACAATAAAACATATTGCGAGGGATGGTCAAGCGCAAGGAATTCATTTTTATGAGAAAAAGTGTGCAGCTAAGTACACCACCTTGTGGAACGCCTGTTTCCTGGACAAATGTTTGAGAATGAACCGTGCCCACTCGGACACGGAATGTCCGGTTTGACAGGTAACTTTTGATTGTGTGAAACATTCTTCCGCGCACGCCAAGGTTGGATAGGTCTCTTAGAATTCCAAAACGCCATGTTGTATCATAAGCCTTTTCGATATCGAGGAACACGGAGAGAAAATATTGTTTATGGACGAAGGCGTCTCTGATCTGTGCCTCGATACGAACAAGGTGGTCTGTCGTGGATCTACTCTCTCGAAACCCGCACTGAAATGGGTCGAGCAAATTGTTTGTTTCAAGAAAGTGTACAAGTCGGCAGTTTATCATTTTTTCGAAGACTTTGCACAAGCAGCTTATAAGTGCAATAGGCCTATAACTCGAAGCTAAAGAAGGGTCTTTGCCCTCTTTCAAAATGGGAATAATAATAGCCTCTTTCCAGAAGGTAGGAATAGTGCCAGAAGACCAAATAGCATTGTACAAACAAAGTAAGGTTTTTCGGGTTTCGTTTGGTAGGTTCTTTAACATTTCATACATCACACGGTCAGAACCTGGGGCAGAAGTACTGCAGGAGTTCAGAGATGTTCGGAGCTCAGCAAGACTGAAAGCTTGGTTATATCCCTCGTATCTAGTGGATTTGTGTTCAAGTTTCTGCTTTTCTATTCTTGTTCTGTATTTTTGGAAAGTGTCAGTATAGTGGGACGAGCCGGATACCTGTTCGAAGTGTGCACCGAGGAAGTTTGCCTGATCTTCCAAGGTATCGCCCTGAGTGTTTACGAGTGGAAGTGTGTGTACTTGTTTTCCTCCTATCCTACGGACCATGTCCCAGACTTTAGCCTCCTGTGTGTATGAATTAACCCCTGATAAAAACTTCTGCCAGCTTTCTCTTCTGGCCTGCCGACGCGTTCTCCTGCCTTGAGACTTTATTTTCTTGAAGGTTTCAAGATTTTCCGCTGTCGGCGAGTTCAGAAGCAGCCTCCAAGCTCTGTTTTGCTGTTTGCGCGCGTTTCGGCATTCAGATTTCCACCATGGCACACGTCGTTTTCCAGGGTGTCCATTTGTTTGTGGGATGCATTTTGTTGCAGCATCGATCAAAAACGCTGTGAAGTAGTTCACCGCAACATCAATGTTCAAAGTACGGATGTCATTCCAACCTAGACTAGCAATAGTATAAAACAGTTCCCAGTCGGCTCTGTTTATGAGCCACTTGGGAACACGTGATGGACACTCAGTTACTGTCGTGCTCAAAACTATGGGGAAGTGGTCACTTCCGTACGGATTACTGACGACTTTCCACTGGAGTAGAGGCACAAGAGATGGAGATACTATGCTCAGGTCTATGGAGGAGTAGGTGTTATTGGCGAGATTATAATAGGTTGGTTCTTTTCGGTTTAGGAGACACGCGCTCGACGAGAGAAGGAACTGTTCGATCAGTCGACCTCGTGCGTCATACCGAGAGTCTCCCCATAGCCTGCTATGCGCATTAAAGTCTCCAAGGAGAACATAAGGTTCCGGAAGTTCATCAATTAAAGAGTGTAAATCACGTTTTTGTAGCTGATAACTAGGAGGAATGTAAATCGTGCAGATTGTGATCAGTTTATCAAAAAGAACCGCTCGAACAGCCACTGCCTCAAAGGATGTTTGGAGTTGTAAGTGTGTGCATGCAATTTCTTGATTCACTATGATGGCAACACCTCCGGATGATGTCACGGCATCATCACGGTCCTTTCGAAAAATAACGTATTTGCGAAGAAAATTTGTGTGTTTTGAATTAAGGTGTGTTTCTTGTACACACAGCACTTTTGGTGAGTGTTCGTGTAGGAGTTCTTGGATGTCGTCAAGGTTTCTGAGAAGGCCCCTGACGTTCCATTGTATAATTTGAGTGTTCATGGTGAATGTAAAATAATGCTGTGTGTACGAAAAACAAGTGGCTGTTTAGACGGGGAGTTTGAGTTCACTTAACAGGGCCATCACCAGGCCCTGTTATTTGCTTTTTTGCTTTCTTGGCGCGCTCCAAGGAGCCACGCCGCTCTTTCGGCACCAAGGGTGCCGACGTATCCATTGCCTCCTCGGAGGCACTGGATGCCCGCACGTGCGGGCTGTTCGTTTGGATTTTGGGCCTCGCCTGGTGAGGGGAGGCCTTGAGACCCGAAGACTCTGGAGTCTCCGGTCTCTGTTTGAGAGTAGGCGGTGTAGCCTGGGATACAGCCGCCTTGGGGGCAGGTGCCACAGCCGACGGCTCGCTCTGCGCGGGCCGAAGGGGTGGCGAGGGCTGGTGCGGCGGAGCCCCCTGACGCGCCGCATCAGCGTATGTAGGTCCATAGAATGGAGCGACTCTTCGCCGTGCTTCCTTAAACGTAATGTTCTCCTTCACCTTCAATGTAATTATTTCTTTTTCTTTTTTCCAGTATGTGCAGGAGCGTGAATATGCGGCATGGTTTCCTTCGCAGTTCACACAGTGTGCCGGTTCTTTGCAGTTCTCGGACACGTGGACTAGGACTCCACATTGTGCACAAGTCTGGCGACCACGACAGGTCTTAGAGCCATGGCCATACTTCTGGCATTGGAAGCAACGACGAGGATTTGGTATATACGGCCTGATAGATGTTTTCGTGTACCCTGTTTGAATGGAATCTGGTAGTTTACTGGATGCAAACGTGAGTATCAAGTGTTTCGTTGGGATTTCCTTATTATCTCTTCTGATGATAATTCTCTGTACATTATTGACATTTTGGCTCTTCCACCCTTCCAAAAGTTCAGTCTCGGTGAGCTCAAGTAAGTCTGCATCAGATACCACTCCGCGAGTGGTGTTCATGGATCGGTGTGGTGTTATGGTGATCGGTACGTCACCAAACGTTGAGAGGCTGTTTAGCTTTACATATTGTGCTTTGTCCCGAATTTCTAGAAGAAGGTCTCCGCTCGCCATTTTGGTTACTTTGTATCCAGCCCCGAGAGTTTCCGTAAGACACCTGGCAACTACGAAAGGAGATACGGTCCTGGCTTGCTTTCCGGTTTTTGCACAGTGAATGACGTGGAAGTGGGGAAAAGTTTCTATTGGCTGGTTGAAGAGATTTATGTCATCGGTGCGTACCCGCTTTAGGCCGGTACGATCAGATAGTAGAGGAAATGCGCCTTGCATGCCGGTCTTATTTTTGTTCAGCAGCATTGGCGGCCACCCACCACGGAGCCCAACAAGGGGACGCTGCAAGTTTACAGGTGCTGAAAGCTTGCAGACGTCAGCCGTACAACACTGCCATAACCCAATGCACCTAGACCAAGGTAGGCTATTTGCACAGGGCTAACCCTTGCCGCCAGGAAAAATGGAAGTAAACAGAAGAGAGTAGAAGACAGGACAGATAAACAGTAAGAGATAAAGACGAAGATGTAGGGAGAGAGAGATAGGAAAAGGCGACTGCCGATTTCCCCTGGGTGGGTCAGCCCAGGGGTGCCGTCTACGTGAAGCCGGGGCCAAAGGGGTGTGTTGCCTCTGCCGGGGGGCCTTAAAGGTCCAATCACCCAGCGTCGGCTCAACCCCCAGGATTCCCTTTTCCCCGGACACGGCAAAGCCACGCACGGCTAGGCGTGGGAGGGAGTAGAAACTCCCCCGTTAGCTCGGGTCCGTGGTGTCGCTACACACCAAACGCCTACTTGCGCAGGCGCCCCTGCGGGGGTAGCTCAAGGAAGTATGTCTGGCTAGGTGCAATTGGCGCATGCTTCGTAACCTCCAAGAAAGACACATCACAATCTATCGCCTGCCACTGCCATGGTGGCAGGCATACTACAGGATCCATCAAATGGTGTTCAAGTGGCGCACAGGTTTCCTTCGCTAGGCCCCTCCCAAGGGGTGAGTAGGGCTGTCTCATAGAAGGCCATTTTTCCAACACAGCAAGGCTTGACACGTCATTGATTGTGGAATGTGATGGGTGATTCTGGTCTGCGTTTACAATAAAATAATAATTAAAAGACATGTAACATCTCCGTAGGTGAAGCGACCATTCGTTCGATTCCACGTACAAGTTCTCTGCGGGCTAGTGCGAAAAGCATCCGTAGAGAGGCGGATGCCTGGATGATGAACTGGGTCAAGCATTTTAAGGGCAGTAGGTGTCGCAGACTGATATACTTTCGCCCCATACTCTAGACGGGTACGTATGAGGCTTTTATACAAATTCATTAAACACTTCTTGTCACTTCTCCATGTAGTACGTGACAATACTTTTAGGACACTTATGGCTTTTATGCACTTATTTTTAAATATTTGATTTGTGTTATGAAGGTTAGCTTGGTGTCCAAGATAAGGCCTAAGAATTTGTGTTCGGTATTAACGGAAAGACGTTGCCCATGCAGTTGAATATCGGGGTCGGGATGAATACCTATCTTCCTGGACAACAAGACACACGTGCTTTTCTGTACATTCAGCTGGAACCCGTTTTCTTCTGCCCAATTGGAGACTGTTCAGACAGAGCTGAACCAGCCACTCACACATGGCCAGATTACAAGACTTAAAACCAAACTGTACATCGTCGACATATGTGCATTAAAGTACATTTCGAGGAATATACAAGTGCAAAGAATTCATTTTTATAATAAAAAGTATGCAGCTGAGTACACCACTTTGCGTCACTCCTCTTTCTTGGACAAATGCTTGGGAAAGAATGCTGCCCACTCAGACACGGAATGTCGGATTTGACGAGTAACTTTCGATTATGTTAAACATTCTTTCACGCACGCCAAGATGGGACAGGTCTCTTATATTCCAAAGCACCATGTTGTATCGTAAGCCTTTTCGATATCGAGGAACACAGAGAGAAAATATTGTTTGTCGACGAAAGCGTCTTTGATCTGTTCCTTGTTACGAACAAGTTGGTCTGTGGTGGATCTACCCTCTCGGAATCCACACTGGTATGGGTCAAGCAAATTGTGTGCTTCAAGGAAATATACAAGTCAGCATTTTATCGATTTTTCGAAAAATTTGCACAAGCCACTTGTAAGTGCAATGGGCCTATAAGTCGAAACTGAAGAAGGGTCTTGCCCTCTTTCAAAATAGGAATAGCAATAGCCTCTTTCCAGGAAGCAGAGATAGTGCCAGAAAACCAGATAGCATTGTAAAAACAAAGTAGGGTTTTTTTTTGTTTCGATTGGTAAGTTTTTTAACGTTTCGTAAACCACATGGTCAGAACCAGGGGTGAAACTACTACTTCAGGAGTTTAGTGATGTTTGAAGCTTAGCTAAGCTGAAAGCTTCGTTGTATGCCTCGTATTTTGTACAATGCGTTCTAGTTTCTGCTTCTCTATTCTTGTTTTGTATTTTCTGAAAGTATCGTTATAGTGTACCGAGCTAGACACTTGTTCAAAGTGTGCGTCCAGGAAGTTCGCCTGATCTTCCAAGCTGTCACCCTGTGTGTTTACGAGTGGGAGTGAGTGTACTTGTCTTCCTGCTACCCTACTAACCATAGTTCCAGGCTTTAGCCTCCGGGCTATACGATTTGATACCTGTTAAAAACTTGTGCCAACTTTCCCATCTGGCCTTCCGGCGTCTTCTCCTGCCTTGAGTTTTTTTTTCTTAAAGCTGTCAAGTTTTTCCGCTGTCGTTGAGTTTCGCAGCAACCTCCATGCCCTGTTCTGCTGCTTTCGCGCATTTCTACATTCAGTGTTCCATGATGGCACGCGTCGCTTGCCAGGCCGTCAAGATGTTTGCGAGATGCACTTGACTACTGCATCAGTAAGAAAAGCGGCGAAGTACTGCACAGCTTCATCTATGCCTAACCCGCATATGTCAGTCCAACTTAATTTAGTAATGTTATGAAATTGTTCCCAGTCGGCTTTTTTTTCCAGCCATTTGGGAACATGGGGAGGACATTCGTATAATGTTGGTGTACTCAAAATTTAAAAAGTGGTCACTTTCATATGGATTATTTATGACTTCTCATTTTAGTATGGATAGAAACGGAGTATAGTACGATACTGAGGTCTATAGACGAGTATCGTTTGTTGGCGATATTAGAGTACGTTGGTTCCTTCCTATTTAACACACAGGCACCGGAAGAGACGAGAAACTGTTCAATGAGACGACCTTGTGCATCACAGCGAGAATCACCCCACTGACCGCTATATGCATTCAGGTCCCCAAGGACCAGATAAGGTTCAGGTAGTTCTTCTATTAAAGACTGCAATTCACGTTTTTCAAGGTGGTGGTGTGGAGGTATGTACAAAGAGCAGACGGTGAGGAGTTTGTTTAGAATAACTGCTCGGACAGCCACCTCCTGGAGGGAAGTTTGAAATTTTGTACATGCTATCTCTTGACTAACTATAACAGCTACACCACCGGATGATAGCATGGCATCATTTCTATCTTTTTGGAAGATTACGCAATTACATAGAAACTTTGTGTGTGTTCTTTTTAGTGTGTCTCTTGTACACACAGCACTCTAGGATTGTGTTCATGGAGGAGTTCTTGCAAGTCATCGAGGTTTCGAAGAAGTCCTCGGATATTTCACTGTAATATTTCTGTATGCATATTAAGAAGAGATGCTGCTGTGCGTACAGGGAGTATCCTGTGTTGGAGTGAACGTGGTAATTCAGGTGGCAGGACGGTATTCCGGCCCCGTTATTGTCCTTTTATTCTTCATCGTGCGCTCCAAGGAGCCGCGCCACTCATTCGGCACCAAGGGTACCGTTGTATCCATTGCATCCTCGGAGGCACTGGATGCCCGCACGTGTGAGCTGGTGGTTCTGATTTTAGGCCTCGCCTGGGGAGGTGAAGCCTTGAGACTAGAGGACCCTGGAGTCTCCATTCTCGATTCGCTAGGAGGCGGAGTAGACTGAACTACTGCCGCCTTGTAGGCGGGCGCCACAGCAGACGGCTCGCTCGGCGCTGGCCGAAGGAGTGGCGAGGGCTGGTGCGGCGTTGCCCCCTGGCGCGCAGCATCAGCATATGTGGGGCCATAAAATGGCGACACTCTTCTTGCTTCTTTGAATGTGATGTTCTTTTTAATCATCACTGTGATGATCTCTTTTTTTCTTTTTTTCCAGAATGAACAAGACTGTGTGTATGCCGCATGATTTCCGCCACAGTTGACACAGTGTCACGGTTCTTTGCAGTTGTCAGAATTGTGACCTGACACTCCACATTGTGCACAAATTTAGTGTCCACGACAGCTTTGTGAGCCATGGCCATACCTCTGGCATATAAAACAACGACATGGGTTATGTATATGTGGCCTGATCGAAGTTTTTGTGTACCCAATTTAAATAGTTTCTGGCAGACTGCTGAAAGTGAACGTAAGTGTTAGGTGATTTGTTGGTGTTTCCTTGTTGTTTCTTCTGATGATGATTCTTTGTACATTGGTCACATTTTGACTCTTCTACCCCTCCAGAAGTTCCGATTCGGTCAGGCCAAGCAAATTAGCGTCAGATACCACTCCACGAATTGTGTTAATTGATCTGTGTGGTGTTACAGCAATCGGAGTGACACCAAAGGTTGAAAGATTGTGTAACTTCTCAAACTGTTCTTTCTTTCGAACTTTGAGGACGATGTCTCCGCTGGCCATCTTGGTAACTTTGTACCCGGTCCCAAGAGTGTCTGTAAGACACTTGGCTACTACAGAGGGGGGTACAATTCTGGCTTGCTTGCCACTTTTCTCTCTATGGATGACATGAAAATGGGGGAAGTTTTCATTTGAACGGTTGCAAAAACCAAAGTCTTCGGTGCGTACGCGCTTTAAGGCAGTACGATCACTTAGCAGAGGAAAAGCTCTATGCATGCCAGTTGAATTTTCTTCAGAAGCGTTGGCGGCCACCCATCACGGAGCCCAACGAGGGGACACTACAAGTTCGCGGATGCTGAAACCTGCAGACGCCAGCCGTACTACGCTACTATAACCCAATGCGCCTAGGCCAAGGTAAGTTATTTGCACAGGGTTAACCCTAGCCACCAGGAAGGTAGGAAGTAAATGGAAGAGAGTAGAATAGAGGACAGATAAAAAGTGAGAGATAAAGACGAAGATGTGGGGAGGGAAAAATAGGAAAAGGCAACTGCCGATTTCCCCTGGGTGGGTCAGCCAAGGGGTGAATTCTACGTGAAGCCAGGGCCAAAGAGGTGTATTGCCTCCGCCGTGGAGCCTTAAAGGTCCAATCACCCGGCATCGGCTGAACCTCAGAATCCCCTTTTCCCCGAACACGGCTCAGCCACGCACGGCTAGGCGTGGGAGGGAGTCTAAACCCCCTGATAGCTCGGATCCGTGGTGCCACTACACACCAAACGCCTGCGTATGCAGACGCCCCTGCGGGACATGTGTGTATGTATGTATGTATGTACGTATGTATGTATGTATGTATGTATGTATGCATGTATGTGTGTATGTATGTATTTTTTCAATGAGAGTCTGTTTATTATTGATGAGTAAATTTGGTAATGCTTTGGCTGAATTTGTTTCTAGTTCTTTTTCTTCTGAGCCATTATACATTTCAAATTGTTTTTACTGCATAAAAATATATGTAACCTTACACAAAATATGTGCATTCGAAGAAGTTGTTTCATTTGTCACCGTACAGTCATGAGCAAGAAATTGGGTAATATGGAACCAACCAGCGAAGATTAGTTTAGAGCATAGCTACTCTGCATATCTTGCGCACATTGCTTTGGTCGAATATGCCAATTCCAAAATATCAATTTGAATCAGAATAAACAAGCTATCACCCGTGGGTGTTTATGTGTATGATATTTATGCATATTGTCATACCGGTTGGCAATCACTATTTAGGTCGCAAACCTAGTCAAGCTCAATACACGAATTATGTCCATGCACCTTTCATCTGTACTGGAACTTTTATTATTAAAAAATAAACTTCGGTTTGAAAATTCATTGTAGTAACCTATAGCAAAGTATCTCTCAATGACACAGATAAAATTGCCATTGTTCTGTACCGCTTTGGACAATGGGGGACCCTCTCAGCAGAACTCTATTAACTGCTATAGTTCATTTTAACCATAGACAGCGACATTACACTGAAGCACGCAGCAAGACAGATAGCGGGAGAGAAGACACAAACTAATCAATCTGTGTCCTCTTTAACTGTCCGTGCTCTTTGGCCTTGCTGCGTGTAATGTTGCCCACCAAGTTAGCACGAAAACGTGTCCCGACAAAGGCAGTCAACTTCGCCCCAAGCTCACTGCATGTCTACATTTTCTTTAAAACCCCGTGACGACTGATTGCTGGTCGAATATTCAAACACGTCAAAAGTAGTATACCAAGTCTGATATCGGTATTTCAGCCTAGGGTACTTTGGCGATAAGAGAGGATGTAGGTGAAAATTATTAACCTTGAATAGGTAATTTATTAAGGAGCACGGCACAGCACTTTTCGGTCAAAAGGGAGTGAAAGAAGAAAAAGCGAAAGCCACCTTCTCAAAAAATTAGTACACGCCGACACGCATATTCTCAGGCCCAGCAACCTCTTAAAAATAAGTGCTAGGTGAGACTACGGATTAAACCCAGTACCTCCTAGATTGTAGCTGGGAGCTGTAACCACTCGTCCAGCGCAGCAGTGCTCGCATTCACCCTATTGCTGATATATCGTCATTCGAATGACGCCAAATGATAAAAAACGTCTGGTGAAACTTGGTCAAATAATGAAACATAGTTAGAATGCGTTTGCCCGAGGTTACTAGAAGATAGAAACCGCTACGTGTGGCTGTGTAACCATGCACTATTTATCTTGTACATTACTGTCATGATTTTGGGATAGCCGGCTCTAACGTACGCTACCTTCTCATAGTTTGTCAAATATCTATAAAAAATAAAAATATATATCGGCCTGTTACAACGCTAGTCAAATCCTATGAATTCACTGTCACTATTGTCACTTTCACTTAATGAATACTCAGCTTGTTTATGTTATAGTTGTTTAAGCAATATTTGGTTCATTAACTCACAACTCTCCTAATTAGCATCGATTCTCACATCTAAACACAGTCACATTTCATCTCGCTTTCTGTGTGGCTGTCGCTCCCTGAACGTGTACTCCACTTTTTTATGCTCTCCAAGCATCCGACGCTGTTTTGTGGAAACTTTCCCGGACCAGAAAATTGTCTTTATTATCTATCGATTTCAAGCTTTCGCAGAGACGAAACGAGGGTCTCTCTCTCTCTCTTTTTTCGCCCTTTTTGCACGTGTGATAAAGTCTCTCGACTTGAAGACTTTTATGCACGTCCCTTGCTTTGTTTGCTCACTCAAACAACGCTGGACGAAATCTTTGCACCGCGTTTTGTGAAAAGCATTAGCACTGAAACACCTCTAAACCAGTCTCTCTCGTTTTACGTAGACACATATCTAAGCTAAAGCGTATGCACGTTCTCGCATTCCGGCTTTATAAAAATGCTGCGGTGCGCGGAACCTGCGAAATTCCACTCTCAACTTCATTTGATTACTGCTGTTCTATATTTCTGCACAATTCGTCCGCAGGCACAAGAGTCGCTCCTGTGTCTTGTAATGAGAATATTATAAGAAAGGCAACCTTTTACGTCTAGGTACAAAACACCCTTACGTTCACCACTATACCGAGCTCGAATACACCAGATTAGTTGAGTAGCAGCACAACGTCATTAAAATGTAAAGTAACTAGTCGCGTTCAAGAGGGTTGCGTAAAGTAACTGGTCGTGTAAAGTAACTGGTCGCGTTAAACATTTGAGGCACATTTTCAAGCATTGCATGCATCGATTTATGCGTCGTTTCATTGATGTGGTGCACCTGGAGTGTTGTTTACTTGTACTTAGCGACATGGTGCATCGATTGCTCGATGGCTTAAGGCCATCCAGCAATTTCTTTTTTAGCTGCAGTCGTTGATGAAATGCGAGTGCTTGGCTTTGCACAGCACACCAAGACGTTTACAACCTACGTGCCATCCCGTAAGCACTGTAGCAGACGCTCGCGGAGCTGAAACTTAAATGCAGCAAATCGTTGGATATCATCGTATACTCTCGATGCTAGACGCTTTTCGTGCTACCTTGATATTATCGGCACACACTTATTTCTTTCCTTGCCATTTCACCGGCTATCGTGTGTCCTCCTTGCCCTCTTATTCGCCGGATAGGTTAAATTCGTACCCGCGCTACAGTAATCCCTCTAGATAAGAGAATCTTGGCTACGAAAATCCGTAGTCAAGAGGAAGCTTTGTGAATTCGGCCCCTGTTCCTTCCATCTAAGCAGGAATGCACGTCTGTGAGGACCGAGGTGTCGCACCTAAGCCAAAGCTGGTTCGCGCCACCGCTTCAATGATTAGCCCAATGTCGTTTTAATTATTGTGAAAAGGCTGATGGGATGATGTTACAAGACACGCTTGACCGAAGTATCGAGGCTCTTCCTTCAGAAGCTGAGTAATGCACTTTAATAGGGCTTCGAATACACAGAGCATGGAGAATACAGTTTTGCATCAATCAGTATGCTACAAAACATGTCACAAGAGTCGCCACATTCGCAACAAAATAAGGTTAGGCAAGGCAACAATAAAAAAGCCCCAGAACAGAACAAGAATTAACAACACTTTAATATAATAGCCTAGCCATCCTTGGAACAGTGGGAAATGGCATCGCGGAATGCTTCGGATGAGCGAGACACCATACTACTTAGCAAGTGTGAGCATATTTACCGCTTTTTCTGACACAACAAACTAGTTTTCCACCGCGGTCCACATACCTAGCTGTAGAGAGCCGCACTTCATTAGTCTCCATACATGTCAGTATCTCGCCGCCGCATATTTAAACAGTGATGTTCTCGGCGCTGAAGGCTATTATGATCTGACACAATTCAGAACAGCTTTTGTACAAAGAAAACTAGCAAGCAAATTTCATCCGTCGCGGATGAAACCAAAGCCGGGAAGCCGGGAAGTGCAACCAAAGCCGGGAAGCGGAAAAGTGATCCGCTATAGCGTGGCGGAAAAGTCTGTCTCAGACCAATTTTTTTCGCGTCAGCCTCGCGGCGTATTTTTCCGGCTTCTTAGCAGGCGAAGCGAGTGAACTTCTGGTGAGTTTTGCCACTTTCGCTCCCTTCGAGACCAAGTGGAAACGTGCCTTTCGGGCAAGTTAAGGTACATTAGGAATGACTGGTGCTTTAGCAACTTCAGCACATCTACATGGTGCCGCCATTTCCGCACTGGTAACAAAGAGCACAGAAACCATAACGATGTACAATTATATTCACAAAACTTATGTCAGCCAGACAATTTGACTGATATGCCTGAAAGAATTTTTTTAGAAAGGTGCATGATAATTATAAGTATTAATTGCGGTGTGAAAAACAGTTACAAAACTTATAGCTGACATTGTTCTGGACACAGGTGCAGAAACGACAAAGCTAGCAGCATCATACATTCAAACTTTTGAATCATTGCAGATTGCTGGTATGAATGTTAAAGAATCAGCCTGGTTATAAACAACTGAAATTTGCGCTGCAGCATCGCAATGCAAATCCAGAAACACAGGAGACATGGAGGCACAAATGATAGAAAGGCAAAATCGAAACTTCTGGTTTACTACCCCGCACTTTGAGGAGAAGAAATAAGATCGGAAATCGAAACGTTGGTAAAAGAAATGATTATGTACACCAGCTACGCTATATTTCTTGTGACCGTATTGCAATATTTCAAAGTATCAGTTTGACCAACACTGTTCTAATTGAAAATGGCAATTACGGCGAATGGCAGTAGTAGAAACTGAACCAATACTTCTGTTGAAAAGGAGTATGTGTAAGTTCCAGAAACGTATGTGAGTCCTTCCCCAAAGTTATCAAGTATGAATTCTGGTATCGGAGAGTATTCAATGTTTTCTTGTGATCTGTCTCAGACAAAATTTTTTACCATATTAGAACTTCTAACTCTGTGGCAAACTAAGAACAGAAGAATAAAACACGTTTGAAATTCAGAAGAGGATATCTTCAATTAAAGAGTCCTTGAAGCATCTCTCGATTTTGATGCGAAAACATCAAGAATTTTAGCTTCCATATTATCGAAGCTGAAATGATACTGCGCTGGTGATGGGCACAAGTAGAAAAAATAGATAGGATGTGCCTGACTTTTGCATCCTGCCTTCCTCTTTTAGAAGTCTCCTGTGCACTTTTACTTCAGTTTCAATGTCGCATTAGGTCATAGCCAAATTTTGCAGGCTTGCGTGGCACATAAAGTTCATGCTCGAAGTGCAGTGCTAGCGTCTTGGAACAACGTGTTTTTGAAAGGCCAGACAATCTGGAATCGACTTGGCACTGGCCGTCAAGTATTTCCATGACATCGAGCAGACTTCTACGCAGAGCTGCCAATTCCCATTAACTGGTACAAGCAAGCGGGAGGTTCGGTTAACAGCATCGCCTTCTACAGTTACTTTGTCTATTAATGGAAGCCCTTCAATAAATCGTTTTTGTAGCAAAAATTTGCGGTTAAGATTTTGATAAAAACTGGGAAAATTTTTTGGGTACTGGCTGCCATCTTCTCATTCTTAATCAGTTGCGGGGAATGGGAAATAAAAGCAGGGGTAATGGGAAAGACAAAAGCTGCCACCATGCTATGTATAAAGAATTATTTTGCCAATATATTTGGGCAGGCACTTCATTCAGTCAAAAGTGTTTTCGAAACTGAAAGGAAAATTTTTAACTGATTGTGCACGCTGCGTACAACGCGTGGCAAAACACCGGAATGACACGTGACAGAGAATTGTCATAAAGGCGCACTGAAGGGTAATTTGGTCAGGAAAATTGGCAGGCATTCTAAAATACGCAAGCAGACAGTTTTATGTTTGAGAGTGATGAGTAGTGGCTGTCTGTTTCTTTCTTAAGATTGTGGGGATACGAGACGTGCTCCCGGCCATTGCGCGGGCGCTTTCAACGAACTGGCATTTTGGGCGTTTTCCCCGCACCTTCTGTGACTCGACGCGGCGGAACCGTACCCATGCGGTCCACCAATTGCCTCATACACCTACATATTGCAGTTCTTCTTCGGCCTGCTGATTTGCTCAGGCGATATGCTCCTCGGAACAACCGGGACTGCTGCGAGTGCGCTGTACCACGGTGCCAACATCAATCTTGGATTCTCAGTTCCATAAGCTCAACGGCACATCGCTTACTCCCTTGTTGTAGAGCGCCACCAGGCGTCGGCACTACCTCCGGCTCACTGGTCTACAGGCTGGCGATGCAGAATATAAAGGAAAGACTGCAGGCATAGATAGAGGATGAGGGGGGCTGGGGGAACTGCAGAATGGCTTTCAGAAACTCAGGAGGTTGGAAGTCAATCTGTTCTCACTGACGCAGTGCATCGAAATAGCAGAAAAGGAACGCAGGCCCCTGTGGCTAGCATTTTTGGATATGTGGGGAGCGTACGATAGCGTGATTCAAGAGGAATTGTGGGAAATACTGGACACACTAGGCGTGGAAGATATAGTCAGTAATCTTTAAAAGGAAATCTATAAAAGTAACAAGGTAGCTTTAAAGTGAGAAAAACAGGTATTCAAGCCCACAGAGGTGAAACGGGGACTTAGGCTGGGGTGTCCGCTGTCACCCTTGTTATTCATGATGTACCAACAAAGATTAGAGGCCAAATTAGAGGGAAGTGGACTTGGCTTCAACCTCTCCTTAGTCAAACAAGGAGAACTAATTGATCAGGCACTACCAGCATTAATGTACGCAGATGATATAATGCTAATGGCCGCAACAAGGAAGATTTACAGAGATTAATGGACATCTGTGGTAATGAGGGACATAGGTTAGATATTAGATTCAGTAAGAAAAAATCAGCAGTCATGATTTTTAATGATAACGAAGGTAGTGAGCTTAGAATAAAGGAGGTGACGCTGGAGATAACAAATACAAATATCTGGGCGTATGGATAAGCAATGGGACCGAGTACCTAAGGGAACATGAAATATACGGGACGACTAACGGTAACAGGAATACAGCAGTGATGAAAAATAGGGCACTGTGGAATTACAATAGGCTTGATTTTGTGAAAGGAGCATGGAAAGGGGTCATGGTTCCTGGGCTGACGTTCGTCAATGCGGTCTTGTGCACGAGATCAGAAGTTCAAGCAAGATTAGAAATTACGCAACGTGGAATAGGTAGGCTTGCTTTAGGAGCTCACGGGAATACACAAAATCAGGGAGTACAAAGTGACATGGGATGGACATCATTTGAGGGCAGGGAAGCTAGCAGCAAGATAAAATTTGAGAAGCGATTGAGAGAAATGGAGGAGAAGTGTTGGGCTGGGAAGGTTTTTAGCTACTTGTACATGAAGAATGTCGATACAAAATGGAAGAAGCGAACAAGGAAATTGACTGGTAAATACTTAGAAAACAGCAGGTGGCCAAACCAAAAAGAAATATCGGTTAAGAAGAAAGTGAAGGAAACGGCGACTGACATGTGGAGAATTGGCATGATTAAGAAGTCCGCACTAGAGATCTATCGAACTTTTAAGCATGAAATTGCCAAGGAAAGGATCTACGATAATACTCGGGGTAGTTCTATACTGTTTGAGGCCAGGACGGGAGTATTGCGAACCAAGACATATCGGGCCGAATACGAAGGAATAGACACAGTATGCAGTGCGTGTGGAGAGGAACAAGAAACTGCCGAACACTTGATAATGTTCTGTAAAGGGCTTCGCCCTATAGTTCAGAAGGATGGCGCAGAGTTTTACAAAGCACTGGGGTTTAGGGACCGGGAGGGAAAAATAGACTTTAGGCGGGTGGACCTAACTAGAAGGAGGTTACCTGATTGGTGGCTAAAGTCAAGGCACGAGTGAAAATTAAACCCTTCACTGGAAAGTACGAATCCTCAACCTCACTTTTTTAACGAAAAAAAGATAAATCTAATCATTAGTTCACTAAGTATTACGGCTAGGTGGCGTTAGCCGCCGCCCGATCTGAAGGCTACAGCCACATCCATCCATCCATTCATCCAACGTCACCCAAGGCAACGATGCGCTGTGCAGAGACGGAAATCAAGTACGTGCGCGGGCAATGTGAAACATTTAAAATATATTTTTGTTCTTGCATGGCCTCAAATAATGACCGAAAAATATGTTAATTAGCTTCTGGAAAACATGATGCCTACTTGGGTGCACGACTGAACTTAAATATTGTGAGTTCGACAGGATGCCAAAAGTAAGCGCGTGACGGCCTTGAAACAGTTTATCGATGTGAAGTGGTAGAAGAGTGGAACAAGGAACTCAGATGTGAGCCATTACTTGCAACACCTTCCAACGCGAACCATCATTTACTCAAGCACTTATCTGTATATGAAGCCACATCATTCATAATGTGATATTCAGAGACGAGAATCACGAGCGGTATCTGGATGAAAGCTTTTTATTTTCTGCACGCAGGTCATACAACGCATTCCCGAGTAGTGGCTCACCATCTGTTTACAACAATGCATTTTAAACAATTGCTCGCGCGTTTTAAAATATCCTCAAGTAAAAAGTTTTATAATTCATAAGCGCCCCACAGAACATTGGGAGCCTAGGTGATGCGCCTGAGCTTCAAGCACTTCCTCTATTCACGGGAAGATGCTCGCTCCTTGTGGAGTACCTTTGTGTAAAAAGGCAAATGAGTGAGCAAAAAAAACTTGGTTACTTGATTGCTGCGGCTCGGACCATGTTATGCTCAACCCAGCGTGACTTTTTTTTTCAGGCAGAAAACAAGCTCTTCCTAGCTGTAATTGTGAAGCTCGTTGTAGCTAAACCACTTTGAAAAAGTAATTTCAAAGGCGTCTACAAATGCGAAGAGCTTCTCCGAAAAGCCTACCCATAGGTGTCTACACGAGGGGGGCAAAGGGGGCTGGCCACCTGGAAGCGGGGCGCTAAATCTGTGCTATACATCGACTAGGCAGCGGGGCACTCTTTTAGTCATATAAAAAAGGTGGCGTAAGTTCCGCCTCATAATCTGATTAATAGGAAGGAGGCGCCCTGCAATGAACCTTTGCCCCCCTCCCCCTAACGGCAAGCACGCCTATGGGTCTACTAACCCTTTCAACGCAGACAATTTCGCCATTCGCAGTGCGCTCGAAGTTCCCAGAGATGTACCTCTCGCGGAAGTGCAGCTCGCACACAGCCGCGTTTACCTGCAGCAGTTTGTCAGCGCGCGGGATCGCTCTCCGCCACTGCGCAGAGCTTCGTTCTCCGGAACGCCGAACAACGCATGCTTTTTTTTAGCTGACTTGTAGCCTGTAGTGCACCCTGGGACGAAGCAATGACTTTGTTTCCGCGCCATGAGAGTGCATACAAAAGCATTGGTGTGAGAGTGCCACTGGAATAAAAAAGTGACAGCATATCCACGGAGTGAATGATGGAGAGTGAGGTGAAGCATCCATCCGTCCATTCGTTCTTGCTTCCGTCCGTCCATTCGTCCGTCTGTGTGACCGTGCATGCGTCCATTCGCCCGTCCGTGCGTGCGTCTGTTCGTGCGTCCACACGTCCATCTGTGCGTCCATCCCCACATTCATGCATGCGTCCATCCGTCAGTGCAGACATCCGTGAGTCCGTCCATGCATCTGTCTGTGTGTCTGTTCGTCCATCTATTCCACACTCCAAGTAACCATCTTGTATCTTTTCATCATAATTCTCCATATAGAAGCACCACCATCCAGCGTACATTTCAAGGACTAAACGAGAGGTGGCACACGCACACTTTCTTACGGCTTGTGCTTCGTGCCTACTTCCCACCTTTAACCACCTCGAGTTCATGGTATGTACTAGTTCACTCTGTTCATGTCATTGCGGCCCAACGCTCGCTAAACCTTTCTAAAACCAAGGAGGATATGCTCAGCGAGTATAACGTAGCAACCCTTTCTTGTCAGATAGTGCTCAATGTACACGCCAATGGCTGCTAAGGGGTTATGAGAGATAGAAGAATTCGGCTTTTAGCAAACGCACACGCTGCGAATTTTTTAGCGTTGAACAACGCATAGAATTCTCTCACAGGCACCACCTTGGAGGTCAAAATATAAGACTAGTTACACACTACGACTACTACTACGACTACGAGGGACGAACGGCTGTTGCTATAGGGAGCTTCGCCCCTGAAAAAACGAGGAAGAACGCGCTGTACGAAACTGTCGTAAACGTGCAAACGATGTTGGATGGATGAATGGATAGATGAATGGATGGATGGATATTACTGTACCTTTTAGATCAGGCGGTGGCTGGCGCCACCAAGCGGTAATACTTAATGAACCAAAAACTAGAATTTTTTTTCCTTGATATAGTGAGGTTGGGGATTCGTACTATGCAGTAAAAGGTTTAATTTTCACTCGTGCCTTGACTTTAGCCACCAATCAGATAACCTCCTTCTAGTTAATTCTACCCACTTGAAGTATATTTTGCCCTCCCTGTCCCTATACCCCAGTTCTTTAAAAACTCTGCGCCATCATCCTGAACAAGAGGTTGAAGCCTTTTACAGAACATTATCTAGTGTTCAGCAGTTTCTTTTTCCTCCCCACATGCACTGCATACCGTGTCTACCCCTTTGTATTTGGCCCGATATATCTTTGTTCGCAATACTCCTGTCCTGGCCCCAAACAGTAGCGAACTACCACGAGTATTATCATAGATCTTTTCCTTGGCGATTTCCTGCTTCAAAGTTCGATAGATCTCTAGTGCGGAGTTTTTAATCATGCCAATTCTCCACATATCTGTCTCAGCTTCCTTCACGTTCTTCTTAAACGATAATTCTTTTTGGCTTGGCCCCCTGCTCTTTTCCAAGTATTTACCAGTCAATTTTCTGGTTTGCTTTCTCCATTTTGTATCGACATTCCTTATGTACAAGTAGCTGAATACCTTCCTAGTCCAACGCTCCTCCCCCATTTCTCTAAATCACTTCTCGAATTTTATCTTGCTGCTAGCTGCCCTGCCCTCAAATGATGCCCATCCCATATCACCTTGTACTCCCTGATTTGGTGTATTCCCATGAGCTCTTAAGGCAAGCCTATATATTCCACGTTGCTTAATTTCTAATCTTGCTTGAACGTCTGATCTCATGCACAAGACCACATAGCCGAATCGTCAGACCAGGAACCATGACCCCTTTCCATATTACTCTCACAACATCATACCTAATGTAATTCAACAGTGCCCTGTTTTTCATTACCGCTGCATTTTTATTACCTTAGTCGTCACGTATATTTCGTGTTCTCTCAGGTACTTGGCCCCGTTGCTTATCCATACGCCCATATATTTGTATTTATCTGTTACCTCAAGCGTAACCTCCAGTATTCTAAGCTCACTACCTTCATTGTCATTAAAAATAATGACTGCTGATTTTTCCTTACTGAATCTGAAACCTAACCCATCTTCCTCATTACCGCAGATGCCCACCAATCCCTGCAAATCGTCCTTGTTGTCGCCCATTACCACTTTATCATCTGCGTACATCAATGCTGGTAGTGCCTGTTCAATGAGTTTACCTTGTTTGACGAAATAGATGTTGAAGCCCAGCCAATTCCTCTCTAGTTTTGCCTCTAACCCTTGTAGGTACATCATAAATAATAAGGGTGACAGGGGACACCCCTGTCTAAACCCCCGTTTTACCTCTGCAGGCTTGGATACCTGTTTTTCCCACTTTATAATTACCTTGTTACCTTTATAAATATCCTTTAAAAGATTACTGACTGCATTTTCCACGCCTTGTGTGTCCAGTATTCCCCACAATTCCTCTTGAACCACACTAACGTACGCTCCCTTGATATCCAAAAATGCTAGCCACAGGGGCCTGTGTTCCGTTTCTGCTATTTCGATGCACTGCGTCAGTGAGAACAGATTGACTTCCAACCTCTTGTGTTTCTAAAACCAATTCTGCAGTTCTCCCAGCACCCCCTCATCCTCTATCCATGCCTGCAGTATTTCCTTTATAATCTGCATCGCCAGCCTGTAGACCACTGATGTCACTGTTATACGACGGTAGTTGTTTACCTCAGCTTTGTCCCCCTTTTATTTATAGATCATGCTCATCCTGCTAAGTTTCCATCTATCGGAACTTCTCCGTCGATTATTATTTTGTTCACTGCCTCTCTCAAAGCCTGCTTAGACTTCGGACCTAATGTCTTTATCAACATAACTGGAATGCCATCTGGGCCTGTTGTTGTACTACTAAGAACCCTTTTCTCAGCCCTTTCCCACTCTCATTGTGAAAATGGAGCCATTGCGCCACTTGATTCATCCTTGTCTATTGTTATGCATAAAATACTTCTTTGTTAAAATTTTTCTGTCACCCTTGTTCTTATATATTCAATAGCTTCGTCCCCTTCTAGCCGAGCACCTTGAGCTGTAGTTATAAACCTCTGCTCTAGGCTCGTCTCCTTTCTAAGAGAGTTTAGATGGTTCTGAAATTTTGCAGCTGCCTTTCTATCTTTTTTATGTACTTCTGCCAGCCACTGAACTCCCTTTCTCCTAATCTTTACATTGATCAGAAAGGATCCATCCCTTCTACAGCTTAGAAAAATTTCCCATTTTCTTGCAACATCATCTGTCGGTTCACCACGTCGCTTAGCATGTCTGTGTTCCCTTGAGGCCTTTTGACGTTTTGCTATGGCTCTCTTAACTTCCTCAACCCACCAATGTTTGGGTTTGTGTCTTCTTTTCCGGGGTGACTTGTCACGTGCCTGAGCAAGCTCTAGCTCAAACAGTATAATTAGATTCGTGTATGTCCACGCTGTTTTATTATCCTCAGTGATTACTTTCTCAATTTGTTTAGTGACTATTTCAATTTGCCTTTCTGAACAAAAATTTTTTTGCGGTTGCTCATCCTGTCTCCTTCTCACTTTCGATGCTCTTCGAAATCTTAGGTTGATACGTTTGTGATCACTACCCAGACTTCTAGAGCAACCTTCATTTATGTGCATTCCCCTGAGCTTATCAAACTTCCTATGTGACATCAGTGCGTAAACTATCGTCGACTGCAGCTTTCCTACCTCCCATGTTATTTGCCTTTCACACTTCTCGGTACTGTTGCAAATGATCAAATCAAGCCTTTCGCACATATCCACGATCATTTTGCCTGTCGGGTCAGTATAGCCATCTATATCTTCTATGTGCGCTGTCACAAAACAGGCGCTCAAAAAAGGGCGCGCCGCCAAAATCTCGCGACGAAGCACCGAGAGGTCCACGATAAAAAAAGAAAACAAGCATCCAAAGACTCCCGGGCCTCGGAAGCGTAGGTTCTCTCTCCCTCGGAAGCGTAGGTTCGCCGACGAAACCTCCTCGCATCGGCGGCTGAGCAAGCCCTAGAAAGTTCTCGATGGAAAGGGGCGCGGTGATGCAGGGTTGCGTCATCCGTCGCGGACGGCCCTCGTACCGTCTCGCCCTTTCTCCAGCCTTCGCTGCGTATCGCGTCGACGAAATGATGAGAACTTTCTGGAATCTCGCGCGTAAGGTATTTAATCGAACAGCCGAGATGAGAGATCAGCAGAAGAAGGAAGTTAACGCTAGAGTGCGTACGGTATTCCGCCATGTAATCGGCGAAGGTTTTGTCCTTAATGACAAAGCAGGAGCAGAAGGAAGTTAGCACCCATGTGCGTGGGGTATTCCGCCGCGTCTGTCGGTGAAGGTTTTGTCCTTAGTGACAAAGCAGGAGAAGATAGAATGCACCATAGTGCGTAGGGTGTTCTGCTTTGTGGGCGAAGCCTTTTGTCTATCCTGACAAAGGAGGAGAAGAAAAGGATTTCAACCTGAGGGGTGAAAACTCGAGCTACAGGCAAGAGTGTGTGTCTACCGCTATCGAGCTAAGACGCGTGGCAACAGCTGCGTGTGTGAAGCCAACATGTTTTCGGCAAACAAGTAGGGAGCCTGGAGAGTGGCCGATTGAAGACGCGAGGTTTCCTGAAAGAGAAACTTCGGGGGCAGCGGAACGACAACAACCCTGGACTCAGAGTGAGTGATTCTCGGAAGAGTATCATTCAGACTTTTGTTCCAGGGACTTTGGACTGAAAAAGTTTTCCAACTCTTTAGTCTTTAAGTGTCTTGGTTTTTCGGTGCATGCGACTGCATTGTAGTGCGTATTGTTGTCTGTGTCCGTTGTTTCGAGTGTGGCTGATTGTACTGTGTAGTACATTGTTTGATTGGTGACACATTGTATTCAACTATTGTCGAGTGCGCATACTTGTGTATCATTTGGTCTGCCGTAACCGAGAATATAATTTTGATTTGTTTATCAACGCTCAGCTCTGACTTGTTCTTTGAGCCATAGCCGGCGTCCGCTGGCGCGCCAAATAGGACCACTTCTAAGTTGTCCAAGCTTTCGTGGTGCGGTTCGGGGGGCCGATACTTCGGCCCTTGGAATTAGCCCGGCGATCGCCTCCCTAATTAACGAGACCTGTGACATGCACATTCATATCTTCTAGTATAATTATCTCACACTCTCCTCCTAACTCCTGAAAGTCATTTCATATACACTCTACCATTGCCTGGTTTTCCTCTCTGGCCTTTGCTTCCGTCCACAAGTACACGAAACCAACGAGTGTCATCTGCCCTGGCACTTTCCTTTTCAGCCATAAATGTTCCTTCCACTCCTGCTCGACCCTTTGCCAGTCTGTACTTTTATGAATGAATGCCCCGACACCACCCCCCTTTCTGCTGCCTTCTGTTCTATTACAATATTCCCACGTGTAGTCTGCATTGTTAGGAGGTTGTCTCATGTCCCTGAGATGTGTTTCTACAAAACCGTATACCATCGGCCTCTCCCCCTTAGCTGTTCTTCTATCTCTTCCCACTTCAGCCTGTTCCTACCACCCTGCATCTTAATGTACCCTATGTCTGAATTGGCTCGGCGCTCGTGGCTACGTCTATTTCTGCCCCGGACTCTACCTATCTTAGATACTGGCGCCACTTTGAAATCGTATCTGTCGACACCACCTGTCAAAGAGTCTCCCTGCTCTTTTTCCTCGTTACTAGCTATGCTGCATCCCGAAGGACCCACTTGCCCCCCAAAAAAGATACTGTGCGTCCTACAAATCGCCAACCCACCTCATGACCTAGCCGCCCATCGAAGTGAATTCTGTCTCGTTGAAAACCACCCCACCTATGCACCTCTCTGTTTATTTCCACCACCTCAAAGCCTTTCTCTCGACTCATCCGCCATATCTCTTGGTTTGCGTTGACAACCGCTCTTTGCAGGTTGCCATCACGCACCGGTACCTCCAGTATCGTGCATATCACTTTGCACGATACCTGAGGAGAAGTGGCGCGCACGTCATCGACGCCTTTCGCCAATGTGGTTGCTGGTCATGCTGTATCTTCATTTAAGACGTCGTTTAAACCACCTGAAATTATCACGAGGTTTCGTCTATTAGCTGTAGTTTTGAGTTTTGCGCTCGCTTGCCTCATGACTGCTTCCAGCTTGCGTCCTGGGAACGCCCCTACTGCAACCCTTGTGTCACCTCTTACCCTCTCTTTGATGGCTTCTGTGAATCGATTTAAATTCGACTCCTCAGCGATTATCACATGCTGTGACTTTTCAGCTGGACCGTCCTGCACCTGGGGGTTACTTGCACCTGTGACGCGGGCTACTTTGTCCCCTCCCAGCTTCATCACTACTTCGCTGAAGCTGGGCCTTGCGACAATCAAACCAGCTGACCTGTTTTTTTCCGAACTTGCTTGCTGTTTTTTCTCCACCGTTTTGGTTGCCAGTTCCCGACTGTTCTCTCCATAGGCCGCTCCTCGGTTCCCTTTGGCTATTGATTCCTCGGCGGACTTCAGCCTTTCTCCCATAGCCCTCGTTTTCTCTTGCTCTGTCGCCAACGCAGTCTCGAGCTCGGTGATTCTCATCAGCAGGTCACTCTGGGCAACCATCATTTTCTCCATTTTTTTCTCGACCTCACATTGCCTACACTTCGCGTCAGCCTCTTCTCCTTCCGCTTCTACACTTGGGCCCACTTTCAGAGGCACTCCACATCCTGAACACTTCAGTCTTTTTAACCATGTCTTTCCGACACCAATTGTCTCTATGACTTGTCTCACTCGATAATTACAAAACTGTTGCGCATGCCCCCGCGCGGCTCCCTCTCAGAGGCTTTAGTGCACACTATAGGCGTCACTAGCCGCTCATTCCACTTTTTTATTCTAGCCATTGTAGCGTAGCGATGAGGCGTGCGGCCTTTTGCGCCCTTGCTAGCGTGCCGGGTGAGTCGGCGTGCGTGTTTTTTGTTGCCATGAGCCAGAAACTCGACTTCGTGTGACAGTCTCTTACTGCTATATAACAGAAATTCATGAAACAGAAAAGATACCGGTTGTAATTGCAGCCTGCAGTGGCGACTGCGAGTGGCGACTGCAGTGGCGACTGCAGAACGTCACCCAAAAGCTGAGTTTCGTTCCATCATGGCGGCAACCAAACGGTTATAGGTTTTATTGCGTGGGCCCTACGGGGAGCTTTTCCTCTAAAGTCTGTATAATAACTCTATGATTTGCAGGTGGCAAGTGGTTTGGAAAAATCATATGTACAAGTGACCATTTCTTGAGGTATTGGTTGCAGTTTGACGCGGTATATGAATTTCGCATGACATCATTTAAGAAGCTATTGCTGTTAGCGGAGGCACTTGAAGCTACCCTGGGCCGGAATTCAAGAAAATCGCCAGAGATCTTACGGAAATAGCTTCACCCATCAAAAAACATAAAAAAGCATCTAGCAGATATAGATAAGAAGCTTGGCGTCATTGCAAAGCTTGATTTCTTGATAAGTGGGGTTCAACATCCCAAAACCAGCCTATGATTACGAGAGACACCGTAGTGGAGGGCTCCGGAAATGTTGACCATGTGGGGTCCTTTAACGTGCTCCCAAATCTGAGCACACGGGCATGCAGCATTTTTGCCTCCATTGAAAATGCAGCTGGGATTCCATCCCGCGACCTGTGAATCAGCAGCTGAGTATCTTACTCACTAGACCACCGCGGCGGGGCATAACTAAGCTTGAAGCTGAGGTTCTATCATGCCACCAAGGTAAGTAAGAGTCTTTAAGCGAAAACAGACGACCCAGAAAACCACAGCGGGAGGTCAAGCAAAAGGTATACCAGAAGCGGAAAAAGTGAGAAACAAAGCACTTGCAGAGACCGTAAAGGAGAGAATAAGCACTAAAATACTTGAACTCGAACCTGTGGCCATTAAATTCATCGCTCAGGAAAAGAAGAACCAAACAAAAGGAGGCCAGTCATAGTTAAATTACTTTACGAAAGAATTAAAATTGCCCTACCTAAAAACAGCTAAAAGAGACGGCCTACTCGATGAGGAAGGTTTCTCGCGAGAACTTGGAGAGGTCCGCAAGAAACTCTGGGACAGTGCTAAGCTAAACCGCGAAAATATAGACAAGGTGCCGTTATCGTTCAAGAAGCTGCTCGTTAATAACCATTTTTACATAAGGAATGACAAAAAATTACAAGCTATAAATAAGGCAGCACAAAAAAAGCAGAAAAATTGACGAGAGAATAGAAAAACAAATGATGCAACCACGCGGAAACGCCAAAACCAGCGTGAGGAAAAGTCACGCTCCTAAACATAAACGCTCGAAGTATACCGAATAAGGTACAACCACTTAAAACATATTGCTCAATCCTGAATCAGGTGAATGGCAATGACTGAAACATGGTTATCACCGCCCTTTTTGAGTAATGACATTAGTCCACAAACTACAATGTCATTCGGAAAAACAGGCCATCACGTAGTGAAGACGCGACCTTAGTTATAAAGAAATCAATTCCACTGGTCATTCTTCCCAAAGTCACTGATAATGAGGCAAATTTTGTAAAATTAACACAGACGGTACAATTACAGCCCTTAGCATGTGGACATGAATGAATATTTGCGATACAATAATATTTGCAGCACCATGCTCAACATTTCTCCGTCATCCTCATGGGTGACTTTAACCTTTCCAACCTTAATTCGTATATGCATCAAAGGATTCAGAAACCCAGAAACCCTTCTGGATATGATGTTAACTTTTCACCTTTGCCAAATTGTACAAATCCCACAAGGGTGCAAAATGAGTCTCGGAGTGTACTCGCCCTCATTTTACTAAGTAGCAACTTTCTCATAGAACAAGTGAAGGTTGATGTAGGCCATTAGAAGGCATATTCAATCACTGTGTTTCGATGTGCATTTTACCTCTAGGTTACACTGTATCAGTGCAAACCACCGCCCAATGTATAATCAAATCGATAAATCTTACGACGACCTGGCTAGCTCACGATTTTTAAGCATTTTTGGCATTGGTATTGAATCATTTGAATGATGTAAATGCTGTCTGATTTCATTTAAAAAATTATGTCACACTGCGCAACACTTCATTTTTATTTCTGTTACACTGAAAAAGACATTAAAAATATAACCCGTGCCTTACTCGTAAAGTAATGAACGCTGAGCGTCAACTCAAAAGATTAAGGAAAGTTCACAAATCAGCCGTAAGTAACCCATTTAACATGCCGAGGCTTGTACTTGCCGCAAAATGTTTTAAACAGAAATTCAAGGAAGCGAAACAGCACTAATTCAACCGTGTACTTTCCCGTTTTCTCAAAAGTCATCTACATAGATTTTAGAACCAGTTGCGTCGGAACAACACGCTACTGTACACAACTCAACAATTGGCATTAAAAAAAGCTGATAAAGCCAACAGATATAACCAATTCTTTCAATCCACCTTCACAAAAGATAATCTCGTCATGCCGGGCGTAGCATATGATTTGAGAAGATGGGTCTAGTTGTTTAACATTTTAGAAACTTCAACAGCACTAGGCAGTGGTCACCAGAATAGAGGGGTACGGAACGAACGCCGACTATCAGCTCACACTCGATAGCCTGCGTTCATTCTGTATTCTATTTTCGTGTCCTGTTATTACAGCAGTTTAGGTTTTCGAAATGCCACACAAAGTTCCACCGGCTATTTCTGCTATACACCCAGTCGCTAACGCAGATGCTGGTGTTTCTAATCTTATGCTTCCCTAAATAGTAAAAAAGCGTGTGGCGAAGACAATATACCTAACCAATTTCTAGAAAGGTACGCAGAGTGGTGCCGCAGATACCGGAGCCATATTTTCCATAAATCACTTTCAACACCTAAACTATCCAAAGATTAGAAAAAAGCTGAAATCATTCCAATTTTTAAATCAGTAGATCAATCCATTAAATTTAATTTCAGATCAATATCTTCACGAGCACGGTATTCAAACTACTTGAACATAAAATTCTAAAACATTTAACACTTTTATTCGGAAATGACGGCATCCTCTCTGATAGCGGCATCATTTTCGAGGGGTTTATTCACCACAACGCCTCTAACCGGGATTATATACAGTTTCGCGCTAGAAATTGACACTAACAGTCAAACGGACAAAATTTCACTTGAGTTTTCTGAAGAATTTGTGTTTGTCACAGCAAGCTAATAACTAAACACTGTCGGAGCATTGTGTGCTTCGGTGCCTGAGTTTTGTTTAATAGGCCCCAGTTTGTCATTTTCGAGCATATCGCATCATATGTTCTACCACAGTAGTGCCCCAGGGTACTGCGCTCGGGCCCTTCCTGTTTCTCGAGTATATTAATGACATATGTGCTAATATGCACTGTAAAATAAAGTTATTCATGCATGACTATCATTTGTAAAGAAATTGAAACTGACCATGATCACTACCCGCTCAATGATTCCCTCTATGCTATTACCTAATGGTTCTCTAACTGGAAGATGGCAATCAATACGAAAAACATCAGCTAGCATGACGATAGCAAGAAAAAAGGAGCCTTCCATTTTGCTGCACTATATATGGTACAGCTCTGACCAGAGTACACAAACAGAAATACGTATTCTTAACATTACCTTCTGATTTCAGGTGGACGAGCACATTATTTCTATCACTTCCACAGCAAAGCAAAAGTTATGTTTTCTTCGAAGAAAACTTGAAGGAAAAGAAAGTCTTCTCAACAAAGCTCTTAGCCTACAAAACATTTGTCAGACTCTTCCTCGAATACGGAAGTAAAATCTGGTTGCCTCACACCTGCACTAACATAATAAAATCAAAGCGGTACAGAGGAAGGTCATATGATTCATCTAACGCAAAACTACGGCGTCAACACTCATGCACTAATCTTCTATTTCAGGCATTGCTGCACTACAAGCACGAGCGAAAGGGACATTCTTAACTCATCCACAATTATTTTAAAATAGACACTTTAAGTTATGTTTCTTATTCACAAATGCGACCCGGCAGACACAAACATACGAACAAATACAACAGTTATCAGTTCAAGTTTCTTTTTTGTCCAGTAACCATCTCTGAATAGAATATTTCGGCATCTCACATCTCTAATGCTGAGTCTCTATCTCAATTTTAGTCGGAAATTTGCGGGAAACGCAGAGCACTGTGACAGCGAAAGCTGGAACAACGCCTTTCAGAGTACTTTTTATCGCAATAGATTTGAAGAGCTCGTTTTGCTGAAATTTGAGCGTCAGCGGTTGTGCACGGAAAATCGCCATCTAGTCAATGAAGAAAAAAGGGAGAAAGAAGCAAATGAAATACACTATAAGAAATTCTAGGCCTGAGAGGGAACTGAGCCGAGGTCATTTTCATGTCAAGCAGATGTTCAGAATACAGCCACGCGCCTGCATGTGAACGTGGTAAAAATAACTTTTTCTGGTTGGAAATGCAGTCAAAGTAACACTTGTGCTTTACTAACATGCATGTTCTGCACATGTGATTTGCATTACAAGAAATATTGCAGTAATAATGTGTGGTACAAGCGTGCATTGACACCGAGCGTCAGAACATCTCATTATCATAACTAATTCATTGGTTAAACCTAGTCGCCCACTACCAAAAGCACACACACTACTGCACACATAATCCCTTAAGGGCACGTAGTGGGTGCATGGCAAGCTTGAAAAGATTTCATTCACTAGGTGGTTGACAGATGTAGTAGGGACAACATGTACTCCTAAAGGCAAAGCTTATGGCTCCTCCGAATTTGGGTAGCTGCTGCATAAACACTTGCAGGGTGCCACTACGCCACAAATCATATATTTTGGGTAGTAGGCAGGTATTCTTGTTCTTGTACACCTTCTCTTGTGGCTCATATCTACTGTGGGGGAATGGCTAGGCATTCGCTATGCCGCTTTGTCATCCTCGGTCATTCATCGGAGAAGTGGGGTACCCGCTACACGCAATTTCGGGCATTCTTTTATACTGCGGATCACGGTGATGAACAATTATGCCCGACGCTTTTGTAATTGGTTTGACGACCCCGTCGTTGCACAATTCACATTGTGTGATGCCTGGCTGATTTTTTTTACTGTTTTTAAACGCTTTATTACTCATGTTAACGCGATTCCTCTCCCGACATCAAGCCTGCCTTAAGGTAGTTTGGAACGGACTTCAAAGGATCAGCGTGGCTCTCTGGTCTGTGTGGCTCTCTGCATTCTGGGCTGGCATGCAGGGGATCCGCCTTAGAATCCCATAGTGTCATTGGTGCCTTTATTTACTAATTCGTTTTTTTCTTCTTATTTAGCGCGATAGTGGTTGACGACCACGGTGCTGGCAGCGGACCACTACGATCTACGCAACCCTGCAGCTATCATTGTGAAAATTTTCAGTAGTCAGTGACATGAATAATAAAACCAGCATGTACTTCTGTATTTTGTAAATAGTCGTGTAAGAAGCCTTTGTCCTTCAACTTGCCATTTTATATGCTCTCATATTTTTTTTGTATATCTAGTGTAAAGATTGCTCATGTATGAAGTGCAAAGTGTATGCTACTTTTTTTGTGTCCATCTATGGCCCCAGAAGTGACTGGCAGTACTGCAAATACATAGATATATACTGCCGCTCCCTTCCCTTCTCCCATGCTCCTGTGACGGCACGGCGAAAGATGGCGCCGCACAGACCCTCTGCGTAGACTAACTGTATATGGTTCATATACAGTAACTCTAGCTGCACGTGGTCTTGGGCCACGAACTACAGCGAGACCAAGTCACGTGCGCGCCGAGAACACTCCTTTCTCGGGCAGCGAACTGTGAGCACTTCTTTCTGTCCCGTCTCCTTCGGGAATCACCGGGCTGTAGCCTGCCTGACTGCGGACGTGTTTTCGTTTGTGCTAACTCTGGGTCCATACGACAATCCAAAGAGTAATGCCTAGTGCCCATGCGTGGACGTACTACGCTGAGGCGCAATTATCGGAAGCGTACGCGTACAAGATTTCCTCAATCGCTTGTGAGCAGAATATGCGCAGCATATTCGCGAGGAACCTTTTCCCGAGTGCCGTGCGAGATCTATTTGCTCCCCGCATCCGGAGAAGAGACTCTCTACATTGTTTCGGGGCACTGCCAAAGTCAATGAAGTGTTAAATGCTTTGCGACTTGAGCACGTGCACAGCAGTGCGCTATACGTGAGCAGGTCACGGTATACACTGCCCTGTGGGTCGCTAAGATTGAACCGGCCGTGTTCTTGATTACGGGGAGGTTACCACAAGCTTGAAGAGGCGTGAAAAACTATTTAGCCTGCCTGCCAGAAACAGCACCGCAGTGACTTACCTGAGTTTTATGCTGCTGAGATGCAGAAGAGGTTGATATTTCGGTTATCTTGCGCACAGTTGGAAACAGATGAGCACCAAACATTGCTCGCAAAGGTAAAGCGATGCCTTACCTTTGCTTTTCACGAAACCTAGTTACGAAGCGCCCCATCGTCCAAATTTGTTAACTCTTTTCTGACGGCTAGTTTTCGGTCTGACGTAGCATAACGGTAGAGCTTCGTGTGCGCTTTGTGGAATAAGTATCAATTTTGCCGATAAATTTTCGTGATGAATACCTCGAACAACGACCAACTTTCGTGTTTTCTAAAAATTAAATGGGCTCTAACTTGGCACGCTCTACGACAGCTTTGCACTTGTCCTCAAGTTGATAATTAAAAGTTTATTTAGCGTGCTGTTTTGTTAGTTATACGAAACAGTGTCATTTCATTTGCGGCAAATTATTGTTCATTGATGTGGAGTTAGTGGATGGAAACGTGAACCTTATTATCATAGTATTTTTATTAGAGATCTGTGTTGTCTAAAAAAATGCCCTGAATACTGTGTGCTCATTTTACTGCCACACACAGCTCGACATAACGCCACGTAGCTGACGTACATTTTTCTTAAATTTCCACTTTGGTTCCTTATAGCTCTCCGATATATTCTATTAATTCAATTTGAACCAGCTAAAATTATGGTGATAAACATGTACGTCACATTTACTTCTGTTTTAACAAAAGTGGGCGGGAAAATTCCGAGACTGTAGTGCTCGTAAGTTAGACGGTTCCGACCAGCCATCACGTTTGACATGGCACAAAGTGCAGCTCATTATAAACACATAAATTTGTAAATAAATATTTTGTTATTCTGGCATAATTCGATTTTGCATAATTAATTCAGTAAGACAGAGACGAAAAGAGCTCGTGGAGATAATATGGATCAGCTGATAGATAAGTAAGTAGATGTCTTTAAACACCATATATTCTATTGCACTGTCACATCTGCTGCTACTGTACAAAACTTAAGATATATATGGCTATTGCTTACAGCAGATGGGATATAAATCAGAGACTGAGATAAACATCCACGAAACTCACAAGCACTGCATCATGAAAGCAATGAGTGCAAAAACGTCTCACAGAAAATCTTCAGACTAATTGGAAGTAAACTTAATGTATAAATGTACCTGCCCATCTTACTAGTAAACAAAATACAGTCTCACTTATGATAGCACTGTAGCGATGAAACCTTTTCAGCAACTCCTCCTTTATTTCCGAGACAAAAATAAAATGCCCATTATTGAAAACATTCGCAAACTCACCCTCTTAAGCACAATTGTTCAAAAATAAGACTCCTAAATGGCTTCTTGTCATTATGTCCTGATATGACGATGTTGCATTCCAAGGAGCATATAACACTTTTCGATAACTAACTTCTAACTTTTATGTTACCAAATACCTCAAAATTTTTTTACCGTAAGCTTCAGGAAAAGGACACTATCAACTTTGTCCCTTTGTAGCAGTTCCGGTGAACTTTGCATAGGTATGGCACTTTGCTACATGTACAGTTACCATGGATCTATTCAACACAGCTTCTTTAGCGATATTCCGAGATCACAACGAAACATACAGGAAAGTGAATGCTCCAACTACAGATAAGACCACAAGCCTGATTACCGATGTAGTGACTAGGAATTCAATCATTCAAATTTGTTTTATGTCTGTTATGTTCGCATCATGGGCAGCTCAGCCATCAGCAAGTCACACACAGTGTATAGTAGCATTAAATATTCTACATTTACAATGCACTGCAGAGGACTGAGTTGAACAAAGTCATAGCCCTACGTTCAGCTTCAAGCCCACCATCTTTGTATACCGCTACAACTCGGCATCTACACACAATAGTTCAATGTTATCGCAGCTCCAGTGCACATTGACGAGTGTTGGCTGCACATTGAGCACAGAAGCGTACCATCACTGAATTATATGAATGACTTAGTGCAGCAGTGCGGAAGGCCTGGTTTAAGAAGTTCCGACTGATCATGACACATTAGTCCAGTTGGTTGCACTCTGTTTCCCTGGAGCCTTTAGGCGTATACTGGTGTCTACGCCGTACGGTCGCAGATGGTAAACAAGGTACTCCATGACGTACATCATGTTAGGGCTGACGTAGTGGAATGAGATGGCTGTATCACTGCAGCAGTCCATACCCTGCAAAAATAAAGTACGGTCAAAATGAGCTGAATTCATGTACTTCACACATCGTAACACCTCAAGAAGTTACAATGTGTCCAAGTCAACTACTCTTTCCTTCGTGCAAATGAACTATTCCTTGAAGCATAGCAAGGAGGTGAACCCACAATATAAATTTTATGCAGTATATCCTTTGAGAATTGATATAGTTCAACCGAAATGTGGTCGAAATAGGTGTTTATCAACCTAATGATTAGGCAAGAAACTTGTCTTCATTGACACGACAGCATTAAAGAGCTTGTTTTGCAGAAATTCTGGCGTCACCATCATTTGGTGTAAGCGAAGAATCATCATCTTCTGCGTGATCGAAAATCGCGAATGATGCAATTAAGATATAAATAAATGATAAAAAAGCCTGGAGCTGAGAAGAGACCCAACAAGGGTTGTTCGGATTTAAGTGGGGATTGAGCACGGGTCGTTTGCGTGGCAAGCATTTGCTCTACCACACCGCCACGCCTCTACTTGTGGAAACAGTGAAAAGAACTCCCACTGTTGGAAATTACAGTGAAAGTAACTTTCATGCTTTACAAACAGGCGTCCTATGTACAGGCTTCACAATGCAACATGAAATCTTGCAGTAATTCCGTGTGGTGCAAGCGCCCATTGCCAGCTGGCATCAGAACATGTGGTTATCAATGATAATCATATGGCTTCGTGGCTTAAAACCAGTCACCTTGAACAAAAGGCACAGACACTACTCTGCCTATTTCCTTAAGGCCACGTAGTGGGTGCATAGCAAATTCAAAAATGTTTCATGCATAAGTGTTTGAAGTACGCACTAGAAACAGCACATTGCTATCTTGTTCAACTCTTAAAAATAAAGCTTTAAGGTCCATTATTTTTTCCGGGGTGCTTCCTGATATTTCTTTTTCGAAATATTAATTTGTAAGACTTTTCACTTAGCTAGTCCTCGTTGCTACACAGCTTTATCATCCTCCTCCAAAGCTCTGCGTCGCTTAGATTGCATATAGTATGACAATTTCAGAGCAGAAGCTGCCAGATTCTGTTCAAAAACAAATATGCAACTCGTAAATTTAACGCAAGGTCAAGATCAGTTTGACCAATTTCCAAAGGAGCTTAAGAAGGGACACTCAACAGGGTCAGTCTAAATGCGGCTTTGTTCCACCACAATCAACAAGATAAAAATATCACCACTACATGCGAGATGAATGCAAAAAAAAGGACATATTCATTAGATATGATATAATTCAGACTGTCTGTACGAATGCCGTAAGGTGTAATTTGTTTCTCATGAAGCCCTTTCTCACACCAGGTGTGATAAGAACACCAGTGGGTTCAAGCCATTTTGGCGACCATCTCAAGTGTATTACACAATAACTGCGCTCATGTATTACCTTGAAAGCAATGCTTCGCTACAATATTTCAGAGTGAAAAATTTTCTCAGAATGCCGCTGAATGAATGTTTTCTAGAACATTTATTCGGAGTTTGTTATTGTTTCTTTCAATACATATTGTAAAGAGTATGGGCCGAGCATAAAAAAGAAGAAGACGTAAGCTGGTGTATTTTACTGACACCATACTCTAAACACCTATGTAAAGAATAATATACAAAAAACATTATTTTTGTTGTACAAAATGTGACAATAATCTCTTACTAGTATTTAAATACTTTTCACCCTGGGGGACTGGTCGAAAGCAGGTGGCTCAGAATATATACATTGATATGTACCGCTTACATAGAGTAAGAACAAGTGAAGGACTATGTGGTTTCTTCTCACCATCTTGGTTGTCTCTTGTTTTGTTTTTTCCCCAAGCCACTGCGACTGTGTAATACTGTACGTATATTCATCTTTTGTCGTCTCTCTGTAACATCTTTGGCGAAGGTGCAAGGTACATCCGAAGCACATCACGAAGCTTCGCTGCAGGCGTCTTTTTGGATAGACAACTATGTCGACAAACAGTTCCACCGATTCAGCGCCGGGTATTCTAAATGCACCCAGCCACGTTGTTGTGACCCACCTCCGAGACCCTGGCCCCTTCTGCGGAACTGATAAGGTGCACGCAGAAAAGTGGCTGGGCGACTACTAGCGCACCAGTAAGACCAATCAGTGAGATCTCACATTGATGCTCAAAAGTATCAGCTACTACCTCAGGGGTACGGTCAGTGTGTGGTTCAACACGCATGAGGAGGAGCTGACCAGCTAATACGTATGTAAAAAAAATTGAAAGACCTTTCTGGAAAGCCCATTGCACGCAAACGAGCCGCCCAAAAAAAACTCTCGTTCTGTGCCCAAACTTCTATGGAGCCATACATGGTGTACATACAAGATGTCTTAGCCTTGTGCCGGCAAGTTGACGGCCAAAAGCCCGGAGCTCACAAGATAAGCCACATTCTCTCCGTAACCTTGCATAACGTTCTCGCCAGAAAATGTTTTAACTTTTCACAATCGCCATCGTATTGAGACACATATCTTACCAAGAAACTAGGCCCTCACGTTATACACACTCTCAAATTCTTAAGGAGTACCTGTACAGAAGTAACTGTTTTCAATTCTTTTTTTCCACAGGCCATTAGAATTTGGAACACTCTTCCTACATACATAACTACTTGAAATAAGGAAGAGCACTTCCTGTCACTCTTTATATATACCCTTGAGATTCCCAAACATGATCTGTTTGTATAGAACTATCTTCACCGTTTTGATTCGTGTGACGATGTATTCTCATTATTCACCAGCACATTCACACATTACGTGTGTTTTATATGTACACACTATTTTTACCCTTATCATTTTCTTATTCTTTCATGGCACGTTCTTTGTAGCTCCGCATAAGAGATTTTTTTTTTATATTCCCACATGTGTTTGTTAAATAATTTTCGGTTAAACTTGCTTACAATTGTTATTATTATTATCTCTAAACATTTCACTTGTATATATAATTTCTATGTATGCCCTTTCTACAAAAATCACCGTTGGAGTAGGCATGCATAGTATGATTGAAATAAATAAATCAATGATAAATAAGTAATAAATATATTGCATTGAAATCGGTATTGTTTAAGCAACATTTTAGAAGGCCTTTTTGTATATATTGTGAGCGCGACAAGCGAATGACTCTTTATTCTCTTTGTAATCATCATCACCTGTACATCTTCTTCATCTAAGAATATCATCACCGGCGTGATTGAGCTCGAGCCTGGCCGAATAAACCGGTTCCTCACAATATATATATATATATATATATATATGATGAAGATGTACAGATGTAAGAAGATTCAGCGTCCCCGGCCTATGCGACAAATTCATCAGTCGCTTCATTGGGCCATACACGGTGGTCGAACAGACATCTCCTGTCAATTACCGCGTTTCTCCTCTTAGCGCTAGTCCTGATCATCGTTGCCGAGGAACAGAGATAGTGCACGTATCTCGTTTAAAGCCTTATGCGCGCCGCATTTCATAATACTGTCAAGCGACCAGGCGGCCGCTTTCACCGCGCGGGGGAATTAGTGTGAGCGCGACAAGCGAATGACTCTTTATTCTCTTTGTAATCATCATCACCTGTACATCTTCTTCATCTAAGAATATCATCACTGGCATGATTGAGCTCGAGCCTGGCCGAATAAACCGGTTCCTCACAATATGTGTTCACTACTACGTAATGCATGTATATAATAGCAAGTTTGTGGATCATAAGACAGGATCGGCAAGCATCGAATCAGATAGTGTGGTTTCGATAGTGTCTTGCATCTGTAACTCCAATACTTCTTGTAGGAGTATTTTTTATTGTATCTCGATACAAATCCAAAGTCTATTTGCCCAGCTTTGCTCAGGCCAAGTGATTCGCGGAGACACCTTTGGCATAACTTCCACAGATGAAGCGCGGAAAAAGCCGACAGGACACTGCTCGTATCCCGGAGGCTTGGGCACATCATGCACTCGTGACTTTTATGTCTGTGCAGATGGTCTGTTCATGGGTGTGCGTCATGTGATTCTCCCACTGACGTACCGAAAGGATTCGGCTAGCCAAGGCTGCACGGGGTAAGCAGCAGGGATTGCAAGCTCACCTCCCCACATCATGCTTTTGAGCAGCTTGAAAACAATGGTGATCTGAGTTTCTAATAATAGACAAATTAGCACAATTTTTGTGGAATAATGCTCTTCATTGAGCACATAAGAAATTTCTGTGTCAAATTAAATTCGTTAAAACCTTCAAATAAAGGCAAGTGTCTCCAAATGCCATATCACGAAAATTCATCCAGGAAAAGCCCTTTTCAGTTTTTTTTTAAACTCCTCGAAATAAATATTATCTGAGGGTGTAGGTGCCAAAGCCGCTGTGTCATTGTGACATATGCCTCAGTAGGGGGTTCTCGAAAAGTTCACCACTTGATGTTCTCTAACGCGCAGTACATGGGCCCTTAGCATTTCGCCGGCTGTGTCTCAGCCGGCGAATTGGTATGAGGTCACAGCCTCCTGTCATCAACAAGGTCGTGATCAGCAATAAGCTTTCTCCACATCCGCAGCGCACTTCCCAGGATCGAACGACTAAAATCTAGCACACTTTGTGATTTAAGGTCAGCTTTGTCTTGTCCTTTCAGTAATGATGTGCGAATTTTCCAATGAAATAGTGTGCTATCCGCTTTGTACCCGAATCGAATAACACATAATCAATTCGTACTGTAGTCTAAAAAATGTTCGAAATACCTAATGTTAATCCAACAGTTTTTTTAATAATCAGCAACGACTAAACATACTGAAAAATATCAGACTTAGAAATATAGAGGGGTAACTTTTTTTGTGTCATTCATAGAATTACGCACATGCATGAGTCCAATTCACTTATTGCCCTATCGATGCCATATTGATGACCGGATGAAGGCGTTTCGCTTAACAAACCTTTGTCACCGACGTAACAGTGCCAGCAATGAAGTATCTTCGCTTTGAAATTTGGGGTGATGTTAGCTCAAGAAATTGCTTCATATTTAATTATCAGTTTCATGTAAAAGCTGTTCAAAAAGCATCGCCTTGAATACAGTTGTCACTGAAACATTTCTGACTGCAGTTACAAAATAATGCGGTCGCTTTACAGTTGCTGCTCACTTGAATATTTGTTGTATTTTTTTCTTGTCAGCTAAGTGTCAGCTAAATGCAACTTTGTTTAAGCTTGTGAATATTTCTTCCAAACAAAATCTTGAAAAGTAATAAAAGAACACGCTGATCACGATAAAAGCGAATAAAACTGTCGTTGTCGTCTCTCTCTGATGCAGAAACTGCAGCGATCAAGCATTATCAGAACAATAGCCCTTGTAAAATGGTGTGGTCCCTGCAGACAAAAGCAACGCTATAGTGCTACTTGATAGCACCGACTGATGACTTTGCTTTGAGACAGCACCACGCACCAATGCCTTGAGAATGACCCTACATCGAATCTGCATCGGGACTTTCACAAGCTTTTTTTTTTGACGTATCCGTTTGCGGTCCTCCTCAACGCAAGCCCCCTGAACTGCCAACACTATCTAGAACTAGAAGAAGACCTGCACAGGGCTGTGTGACGTTACCACAGTGAGATCAGCCTAAACCTTGTCTTTCCCCGAAGCTACAATGGCTTTCTTCTCGAAATGACATTTTTTCTGGAATAATGTTCTTATTTGGGCCGTCTTCAAGAGCGCAGAACATGTGAATTGTGAAATATTCTCAGTATTTTTTAACTAAACACTGGCTTCAAATATTATATGCACTGTTGAAATTTTCACAGCATGCACAGCTATTTCTTACAGTTGAAAAGAGCCTGAAATTTTCGTTATGAGACATGTTTATTGATGATCCTTAATATACCAACAGGCAAAACAAGTGATCAGAAAAAAAATTATGCTTGAAGAGTGCCCAGCTTTCGATTCGCAGCCTTGCTTTCAGTTTTTTTATTTTCAACGATGTTTCGCTTCACAGCCTTGCTTTTATTCAGCTTGTTATTTACAACTTTTCAGATATTATTTACCCGCTATAGCGTGTTGGCACCTGCTCTGAGAATATAGTTTAAGACTATTTCAGGTGAGTGGCCACCATGGCAGATATCCAAGCCTTCATTGCATTCAACAAGGAAAGTCGCAAAGTTGACAAAACGTGGTTTTGTTTTGCACAAGCGAAAAAATTGCGATGCGTGCTTCAGGTGGGGAGAGGGGCTTTTCAGCTTATCAAGGACAATTTTCGATGTGACCACTGCATGTGCAACTACCGCTTGAGGAAATTTCAGTCCATCATGTGTTGCATTAGCTATCGGGACGCCTCATGCTCCTGCTCAATGCTCCGATTCTCAACAGTCAAGTTTTTTCAGCAGGAACAGCAGGCAAGTATCTTCACTGCAGCATATGCACAATTACCTGCTACAAACGTAATAGCTGGTAGAATTTTTCCTTCTGCTTCATATCATTGCGCATCACTGCAACATCAAACTGCTTCACAAAGACTTTCAAATCAGTGGTAAGAATGCAAGGAGCAATGGTATCTAAGGTGGGAAGATCACGTATAGTCTGGAGTCTCAGCTTCTGCTCGGATTCACAAACCTGACATATCGGAAAGTGATATTGCACACCAGACAGCTGCCTCTATCCCGAACTGCCAAACCTACCTTTCAAATTTCTAGCCTGAAATTTCCCAAGCAAAACCTATTCACTGAAACCTATTCACTGCAAGACTTCTTCAATGCAACACGTTGGCATCTCAGCAAGAGCATGTGAGGCATGTCCCAATTCTATGTACATTTCACGAGTCAACTGGCCAGCATCGTGCTTCCAGCTCTGCCAGTGATCGAACCAATCCACAATCTTGTTTAGATACTCAATTTGATGGCATTGCAGTGCACTCATGGGTTTTTGAAATGGGTCTCGGAGACGCTGTTCTTTGAATGGCATTTTGATATTGACATATTCACACTATGTCAAAACAACGTTAATAAAGTACGATTATACCTCTTTCATGCTCAAGTGTTACTTTGGTGCCTTTTAGGCTGCAATAGTTGAGCTGTTAAGACCCTCAGTTTGAGATATACATTCTGCCACTCTAGAATAGATTCAGTGACTTGTAGGACCAAGTTGAAGCAAGTCACAAAAGCTCACTTTTTTCTCCTTCACGCAACTTCCATAGTGCTTTTAAAGGAAGTTGTAAGCACAGATGGGTTTTGTGAGAGGGCACTGAAATTGGTAAAAAAGATGCACCTTCCACCACTACACTGATTGGTCTAGTTATTTGGTATGCACTTCCAAGATATACACTGCATTCAGAATAAAAACCAAGAAACTTGATGAGTCTGACGGGTGGCTGTTCACAAAGGTCACTCTCGGAGAATCAGCAAGAAATGACAGCCTTTCGGTTGATCGAGTTGTTGTCAGACACTACAGCAACTACACGGATTTCAATGTCTTCTAGTTGCCTGATCAGCAGATCGAGAAATTCATGCAGCTGCTTCGCTTCTACTTGTGCTACAGTAAGTATATGCACAACATCCTTGTTTGATGATAACAAGATTTGTATAATGAAGACATATGGTGTTTCCGCCAAATTTTCATTGTCTGTCGCTACAGCAGTGCCATAACCACCCTTGTACTGAAAGGATGCCTGCAGGTGGAACTTGTCCATCATAAGTGTCACAAAGCACTCGTGTTTTTTTAGTGCTGATGCTGCCCTCCTTCTGTAAGAAAGGAACGAATCTTTTTGTTGCTCTCTGGGTGAGCTAGCTTGGTAAGAGGCAAAAAGTCGTCTTATTGTCTGTGGATTTGGCGGCTTCAATTTCGCTGTACTCCTGAATAATCAGTATGCGTGCAGTGATAAGATGTTGACAAGGTTGCAGAACACCAGGAAGTTAGCAGGGTAAGTCAATACCTTAGTGAGGAAAACTTGAAGCTGCTGTGACACAAGTTTCACAGCTTGCACTTGCCACCCTTGTGTTCATGACAGTTGCTCCAGGAGTGCCACGACACGCTTCAGCCGAAATTCTAGTTGGGAGTTCATTATATGTGGAACTTTGTGAAGCACTCTCAAATCAAAAACTGACGTAGCTAGCACAGAGGAACCTAGGTTTCGTAACTGTCTTTCATCAACATACACTGCCCAATAGAAATCAGATACCACTGTCACGGCACAATGCACAACTAGTGCACCTTGGTGGCTAACGTTGATAAAGTATACTTGTTTCTAGGTTATCAATTTGATCCAGAAATCAGTCAGAGAGACGCCACCTATTGCTGTCAATAGGTCTTCGAGAAAGGCGATAACAATCTTCTTTTCCAAAGCTTTGTGAGACTGCTCTGATAATCGTATTGCTTCCTACAATGCTTCTGCGTCTACAGGAGCGCGCTTTTCTTCTGGGCTCGTCGCGTGCAAAAGTTTCAGCGTGTTGTTTTAAATGTCTTCATGTCTGTTCCTTACCAGGCACATTTCTTTGCAAATATTGATTTCAAACAAATTGGTATAGAACGCAAGAGATGTTTTGAACATTTTCGTATTACTAGTTATGGCCTGCTTTAGAGATCATTGTCTTACTAGTAAAACTATTCGAATAATGTTTGATTGGCATTTTGTTTGGCTCTAAAGTTCACTAGTCGCATCCCCCCACTCTTTGTAGCTGCTTTACATAGCAGAACACAAGACCAATAAAGCAGGAAGCAGATACTTGTACCAGCAAGTGACAGGAAACACAAAGAGCATAATATAACTTTTCAGTCATTACAAAGAACATAGCATAACTTTTCAGTCGTTAACAGGCCGCTTCGGCATCAATGGTAACAGGCATGCCGACGATGTGGCTAAAAGTGCTCACTGTTAAGAAATGAAGCAGAAGCAAAAAATAACCCACTCCAAAGTGATGTTCCAAGCTCTATATAAAAAACACCCGACTTACAACCCAGCCGCACTAACCCATGCCTAAATACGACACGCAATTCTATCTGGCCAACCCCGATGCAGTGATGGCGGTAACGCGTTGCAAATAACGCCTTTAATGATAACGCGTAATCTTTTCGGGTATATTAGTTACGTGCTCGTTACCATTTCGTACCTTTAAAGCCTAACGTACGTTACCAACTTTTGGTAACGTATGGTGCCACGCTACCAGCACTTTTGCATTTATAAGTGCCTTTCTCCCAGAGCTCACCCAAAGAAATTCGTTTATCGCAACATAGGACTGCTGTTGGCTTCCCGAAGCATGGAAAGCGCAGGTGAACTCATTTCTATTTGCGTAAATAAAGAGTATAAATTTCTTGAAGGGCTTTTTCAAACATTTCAAGTAAACGTACACATCATGTGTAGAACCGTCGCGACCAAAGATTCCTTATGTGGCTGCGCAATGAGCTGCTGGCGCCCCACGAAGAATCGCAAGAAACAATCCCCCCTCCTCTACAGGCCTTTCAGGCCTCTGCGTAACATCGAAACATTGAATCTCTGACGTGCAGCACATTGGTACTGTGATTGCTTGAGTGAGTGCCTACGACTTCCGGTAAGCCTACCAGCAGTTGTGCACGGTGCTTGTTATTCGTCGTGTTGACCACGTGCATGTGCACGCTTGTGAATCAGCTACTGCGGGCCCGTGTTACAGGGTCCACACCGGCACACACGCAGCGGTTCGCCAATGAGCACGCTGTTGACAGAGTCGACGGAGGGACGGAGTCACGGCAACCGGAAGTAGACGGTTTCGAGCAGCGTACCGATAAAGACCATGCCACTAGAGATTGGGAGGAGCGCCCGGTGGGAGGCCGAAGCAGGTTTGGGAAAGGATACCACCAGAGGATAGCAATGATTGAGCAAAAGAAGTGAACATCGCGTTTCGATAATCAAATGATTCTAACTTTGCTATTACAACATCAGTACGAAAAATTCTCACCGCTCCGTGGTCATGGTACACTCGTACACAACTTTCCCATGGCAACTCAATTTGGGTGATTTAGGGGCCCTTTAAGAACTGTCGACAACCTGTGGGTAAGAATGTTAAAACAAAAAGCCTGAAAAATGTGTTGCAGTCTGCATGAGACAACTAACAGACATGCTTTCGTGGAAGTGGGTTGCAGCAGGTGAAATGCTGACACATGCACCTTTTGGTGCCCACAATACAGACCACCCGAAGAGAAAGGGCGACGGTTGCTTTGCTCCATACGGCGTGCTGATTATAACAGTTCGTTCGTGGAGGAAGCAATAAAACTTCACCGAGAGCCTGAGGCAATATAAAAACGAGTGCGCAAGTTGTAGCCAGAAAGAAGTACACTCGCATCAAATTTGAAAATATCCACGTCATCCACCAAGAAGCCAATTGCCATAAGCGGCTTTTTGGGTAATCCTTGCCCATTCAGGACACAGCCAGCAACTTCAACCGGTCTACAGGTGTGCTGGCGATCGAGCGTACGCCTGAACGGAATTATGTACATCAGGGACAACAGGCATGATCTAATGGCAGAAAGAAAACATGCGAGATGCGAAACCTCAAATTCTTTCTTGTAGCGCAAAACAAAAATACTTTTTTTTGTGCGGTACCTTGTTTGGCATCAATGCGGTTCAACAGGGCCCATTATTACTACTGTGGCACGAACATCACGGTTGCCGGTTACACCATGGTTGACAACAGCGTAAATTTAAGGGCACAAGGTAGGCCTGGATTCGGAAAAATATAACTTTTTTCTTTGTAATGTGACAAGGCTGTTCTTTTGTGCATATTTTCCACAGTCATGATTTTATTAAACAGCATTTCCTCTGGGTCAAAGTAACTTTGTTCCGAAAGCAAGTAGTGAGTCAAAACGCATCCTAGCTCAAGTTCCTCGTATGTGCTTTGTGCTTATGGCCTGTTTTCTAAAAACAACTTCATGTACGAATGTCAAAATGTTTGTCAAAAGACATCTGTCTGTAGGAATCTGTCACCTAACTTCGAAGGCAGTCTGAAGGCACTGTGCACCTTTATATTCACAGTTCGTCTTTTGAGCGCATTAGTTTGAGCATTTTCAGCTTCGAACTTCATCAAACACACACACACGTGCACACATCGTTCTTGACGATAAGTTTAGATGCTGAGGGTAAAGAAGATATTCAGCAAGTGTAAATTTCGCGGCAACCAGTGCAGTTGTATTGTAAATGGAAATAAATGTCAATGACGTGTGAGGCGCAATGCTTGAACCAGCAACATCTTGATTGCTGAAATTCTCAGCTTTTTCAGCATCCTCAATCACGTGCCCGGTGACAACGGGTATGCTGTTGTGCACATGACTACTATGTGTGATGCAATGAGACTTAATAGCAAACTGCCCGTTGTAAGGGTTAAAGAGAATCTTGTCACAGAGTCATTGTTGCCTTTGTTTAAGATAAGAATCTTGAACATTGGGACACTGGATATTGGTGTTGCATTCAATGATGGCAGTGTGGTGATAGCGCCCAGGCGCGTCAAGTGTCCGCGTTATCTGGCGCTGTCGCCCGCAATTGTAAAGTGTCGTTTGTACGTGACGTCATTGGTCACATGAGTGTCTGTTATATATGTATGCTGGTTGCATGGAATAAGGGTTAGACGTTATCTCGCGCCCATCGGAAGCGGCTCAGTCCCTTTCCCAGCTCCTGCGGCCGGCCCGGACGCGCATGCCCTTTCGCTAGGGCGCAACACGACATGGTGTCAGAAGTGAGATTCTTCTGATATTCGAGGGGCGTTGCACCTTTCTTCGTCAAGCAGCGCCATGTCAGAAGACAAAGAAGTCAAGCCAGTTCACGGCATGTTCGCGGTTCCAGCTCCGCCAGCGTTTGACTTCGACCGAACGCCCGAATGGCCTTCCTGGATCCAACTATTCGACGACTACCGCTTTGCCTCTGGCTTAAATGAGCGAAGTGAAGAAGCGCAAGTCCGAACTCTACTCTACACAATGGGCAGGCAAGCGAGAGAGATCTTTTCGACCTTCACACTATCTGAACAACAGCAGAAGCAGTATGAAACCGTCAGAAAAAAGTTCGACGATCACTTCGTGGCCGCACGGAACCTCGTTTACGAGAGCGCATGTTTTCACCGACGCATACAACAACCAGGCGAGTCAGTCGACCAATTCATCACCGTGTTGCACACACTGGCGGACCGGTGCGACTACAAGGAAAAGGAACGCAGGATCCGCGACCGGTTTGTAGTCGGCCTCAGTGATGCCAAGCTCTCGGAGTCTCTGCAAATGGATGCAAATCTTACACTCGCCAGCGCTCTGGCAAAAGCTCGCTTGAAGGAGACCGTCCAATGACAGCAGCAACAGCTGCGAGAAACCAGCGACGAACCTTCGGCAGCGTCAGCCAGCAACCTGGACGCGGTCAACAAACAATGGCAGCCCCGAAAGAATTCTTCAGGACAGCGTTCCGGCACCTCGTCAAGGACCAGTGCACCGGTCACACAAGGTCAACGCACCAGACCACAGTCCTACCGACCTGTCACACCCAGTTCATGCCCCAACTGCGGTCAAGGAGAGCACCCGAGGACCTCCTGCCCGGCACGAGCTGCGAAATGCAACTACTGCGGTTGTTCCGGACATTTTGCAGTGGTGTGTCGGAAAAAGGCTGCAGGCGAGCGAAAGAAGGTACAGATTTCTTCTCTCCATATGAAAAAAGGGGCATATTTCGTAGGCGTGGTAAATGGGGAGCACTCCAATTCTCGGTATGCTCAAGTTATCATTAACGGCACTCCGGTGTTCACTAAACTTGACTCGGGTGCAGAAGTGTCCGTTGTACCCTCAACATTTCCGGGATTGCCTACCAAATTAGACAAGTGCGACATAACCTTAACAGGCCCTGCGAATGAGCCACTGCATGTTCTCAGAAAATTTCTTGCCACTATACAGTGGAGACAACGCATTGTCCGACAAACTGTGTACGTAGTCTCGCCTTTACGCTCGATACTTTTGGGTCTCCCAGCGCTCGAAGCCCTTGAGCTGATCAAGTTCGCTGACTCGGTCAGTAGCGCAACAGCCATCGAAGCTTCCTACCCTCAGCTTTTCGGTAGTCTGCGAGCTATGAAAGGGGAATACAATATCAGACTGAAGCCGAACTCGGTACGCTTTGCTATTCCGGTTGCGCGTCGCATTGCCTTACCCCTGCGGGACCGAGTGAAGCAGGAGCTCGAGCGTATGGAGCGAGATGACGTAATCCGCAAAGTAGACGAACCAACAGAATGGTGTGCAGGTATTGTACCAGTACTCAAACCTTCTGGAGACGTTCGTATTTGCGTTGACTTGACGCAACATAATAAAAGTGTACTTCGCGAGCGCTATGTTATGCCAACGGTTGAAGATAGCCTTGGTCTGTTAAGTGGGGCATCGGTTTTTTCGAAGCTGGACGCTAATTCTGCATTTTATCAGATCAAGTTGTCGCCGCAAAGCCAATTGTTGACTACCTTCATTACGCCATTTGGGCGATACTGTTTTTAGAGGCTACCGTGTGGAATAACGTCAGCACCTGAGTTTTTTCAAAAGAAAATGTCGCAGATTCTGGAAGGAATCCCAGGCGTGGTAAACATAATGTATGATGTGCTCATTTATGGCTGCGACAAAGCTCAACATGATGAGCGTCTGCGTCTTACTTTAGACCGTCTCATGAGTGCTGGTGTTACGCTAAACAAAGAAAACTGTTGTTTTGGAGTAACCGAGATAAAGTTTCTTGGTTGTGTTCTAAGTCGAGATGGAATCAGGCCGGACCCTGAAAAGGTCCGGGCCATCAAAGAACTGCCGACGCCAAATAACGTGTCTGACGTTCGACGGCTGCTCGGTATGACAAATCATCTGGCAAGATTCATACCAGATTTGGCTTCAAAAACCGCGCCGTTACGTCACTTGCTTTTGAAGAGTTCTGAATGGACGTGGGGACCAGTCCAAGAGCAAGCGCTGTCATACGTTAAAGACGTTATCGGTTCGGCGCGCGTCATGGCTAACTATGATGCAAAGTACCCTACAATTCTTTCCGCCGATGCGTCGTCATTCGGTCTGGGGGCGGTACTGATGCAAGTTCAACCAAACAACGAAAAACGACGCCTTGCCTTTGCATCACGATCGTTGACTGCCTGCCGAAACCAGATATTCCCAGATTGAAAAAGAAGCACTAGCAATGACGTGGGCGAAAGAACGATTCGAAGGGTACATCAAAGGTCTTGAAATTGTGTGTGAAACCGACCACAAACCTCTTGTAACCTTGCTGGGAAAATCTCCTTTAGATGTTTTACCACCTCGCATTCAGCGTTTTCGCATGAGGCTCATGCGGTTCAGCTATGAAGTTGTGCATGTCCCGGGCAAGAGCTTAGTTACTGCAGATGTGTTGTCGAGGGCCCCGATTCGGGGAAAAGAAACTGATAATGCACTGTCTATTAGTGACGTCAGCAAGCACGTTTCAGGATGCTTGTCAAACGCGGTCGATGCCAGCCTCTTCGAGAGAGTGAAAGCAGAACAAGCCGCTGACGAAGTTTGTCAAGCACTCGTAAAATTCAGCCGGAAAGGGTGGCCAAAATTCTTATCTCTTCTGATGGTCTTGCGTCCATATTGGCAGGAAAGAGCCATGCTTACTGTTGCTGAAGGCGTGCTACTTAAAGGTATGAGGTTGGTCATTCCTCGAAAATTGCACGCAGAGGTCTTGATACGCTTGCACGAGAGTCACCTGGGAATCGAAAAATGCAGAGCTCGAGCCAAAGAGTCGGTATGGTGGCCAGGGTTGAATTATCAGCTGTAAGCTTTGGTTACCGATTGCCGCGTATGCGCTGAGCACAGACACCAAAAGCCAGAACCAATGATCCCGACAACCACTCCACAGCGTCCTTGGCAAAAACTAGGAGCTGATCTCTGCCATGTTCAAGGAAAATGGTATTTGGTAGTCGTAGATTATTTTTCTAGGTACCCAGAGATTGCTTTGTTATCATCTACAATGAGTGCCACTGTCATTACGCACCTTAAAAGTTTCTTTGCAAGACATGGCATACCAGAAGTTGTTATGTCTGATAACGGAGCGCAATTTGTGTCGCAGGAATACAAGTTGTTCGCTCGCAACTATGGGTTTCGCGCTGTGACGTCTAGCCCAAGGTACCCCCAGGCAAATGGTGAAGTAGAGAGGATGGTCCAGACAATCAAAGGTCTCATTACAAAAGCGAAGGACCCATATCTTTCTCTCCTAGCGTACAGGGACACTCCGGGGCCACTTGGGAAAAGCCCTGCAGAACTTCTAATGGGCAGGCGGCTACGCACAACGGTGCCTGTCCATCCCACAAGCCTTCTGCCTCAGACGGTGAACCTGAGAGAGTTCAGAAGCCATGATACGACCGCCCGACAGCGGCAGCGTAGGAACTTCAACCTTCGTCATAGGGCTACTTCGTTGCGAGCACTCGAACCGGGCGCGGAAGTCTGGGTGACGGACTGCAAAGCAAAAGCGCGAGTCTTGCGACTTGCTGAGCGGCCGAGGTCGTATGTGGTTAGAACTTCCACTGGTGTAGTTCTAGAAAGAAACAGGAAATCCTTGGTGCGCTTTGTTTCACAGCCAAAAGAAGGTGAGGATGAGCCAGATAGCGATGATTTTCCTCAGGCAGATGATAGTCGGGTAGAAACGGAACAGAATTCTAATCGCGTTACAGACAGCATGGCGCCTGACGATCTATCTAGCCCTTCCTTGCCGGGAACTGACCTTCCTGAATACCAAATGCGATCTGGTCGTCTTGTTCGACGGCCGGACCGCTACGGGTTCAGTAATTGACTGTATTGTTCTTGCGCATTTTTTGTTTTCTGCAAAGTGTTCTTTCGCTGGCAGTGCTGCGATGTTTGTTGCAACTGTCAGCGTATTGTTAAAGAAGGGGAGATGTGGTGATAGCGCCCAGGCGTGTCAAGTGTCCGCGTTATCTGGCGCTGTCGCCCGCAATTGTAAAGTGTCGTTTGTATGTGACGTCATTGGTCACATGAGTGTCTGCTATATATGTATGCTGGTTGCATGGAATAAGGGTTGGGCGTTATCTCGCGCCCATCGGAAGCGGCTCAGTCCCTTTCTCAGCTCCTGCGGCCGGCCCGGACGCGCATGCCTTTTCGCTAGGGCGCAACACGACAGGCAGTATGACACGAGTTTAAATTGTCAAATAGTTTGATAGATAATATTGACCACAATCGACAATACATAGCGGATAGTTGCACGATATCTCACAAAGAAAGCAGGCAAATCATTACGACAAGCTCCAAAGTGAAAAATTGACCCTGAAAATAATCACCAAGCTTTTGATTACTAAATAGAATAGTTCAACGGTGTTTGTGACAAACTGTGCTCGCTTTCCAGCCATTTTCTAACTTTACACTCGATTATCCCACAACCAAGTTTTTTTATTTCTTTGGTATTCTTACTTCTCTTATTACAGGCTAACCAGATGATTATTTTCCCCTGTATTTCACATAAATGCCTACCGTTCCCTAAGCAGAATTCAAGTTTTTGCAATCTGTTTTCGTGTTACAAACTTTCATACATGCCGATTAGCTCAGAATGTAGGTCCTAGTGGTAAAAATTGCAAAAATTCGAATATTAGTCACATTTTAATAAACCTAATTCAGTTATCAAAGTAGCATGTTTGAAATAAACTGATGTATATATTGTACGAATGTTCCTTTGTGTCACTGTGAAAGCGGTACCTCAAAAGGACCAAAAATACATGGGACATATATGGCCTACCCTGTTCCCTGAAGAGCTTGTTCGCTTTGTTAGAAAAAAAATCATATTTACCTCATAAATTGGATGGATGGATGAATGACTCGGCTCTTTGCCATATCCCCTTTTCGGTGAGTGTCATCAGCGAAAGAGACATCATCATCATTACCATCAACCCTTACCATAGCTCAGATGTAGAGCATCAGACAGGTTATCGGAAGGTCCAAGGGCGATCTGTGCCGGTTGCAAGTTATCTTTTCATTCCCTTTTCTTTCACATTTACATTACACATACTTCTTATAACATCCCCTATAATTTATTTGGAATGAATATCTCTTAATTCTCATTCACATGGTGACAGGTAGTTACACGGCAGACATAATCACAGGTAGTCTCCTAACCATTGCTATTGCAAACGGGTGGTCTACGAGAGATTACCACACATCTTAAAGTGGTTATTTTAGAATTGATTGAGTGTTTGAAACTTCATGCATATTTACATCCAAAAAAAAAACATTTTTGTCTCTTTATGTTCTTAAACTATGAGGCAAAAATATGGAGCATATTCAAAATGGTGGGGCCAATTGCATTACCCGTCGTTCTTAACAGTTTATGACAATGTAACACCCAAATATTAGCGTTACAAAACGACATCTACAACACGAAATTATAGCGCAACAATGTGTAAACTAGCATTGTCTGAAGATTGTAAGAAAAGTAATATTGAAAAATTTCTAAATATGCGGTGTTTTGTGAGAGTAACTACGTAACATTGAGAAATAACAACAATGATGCGAAGGAAGATATAGGATATTGTAATTGAAATTATTGTGACGTAGTTGTAAAGAAAGACAACAGCACGAAAAAGTAACTTGCCACCGGCAGGGTCCGAGTGTGCGACCTTCGAATAATGCGTCCGGTGTTTTACCATTGAGCTACGGTAAAATAATATTGCTTCAGCGCAGCTCAGTTTGAATGTAGAGATGTTATACGGTCAAGAAAAAATACATAGGACAGTACAATGCTGTCCTCTGTTTTTTTCCTTTCTTGATTGTATAGTATTTTTTTCTTCACGCTCAGACTGGGCTGCGCAAAAGCAATACAAGTTTATCATGCACCAACTCGCCCATGGAGCAGTACTACGGTGACGGTCATCACCCCGTTCACTTCAAACGGTATATATGTGCATGTAATGTTGATGCCATTCGGCCACAGGTGGTGCTGACGGAAGCTCCTACGTTTAAATGCATCATGCCACCCCTAGAAGCAATACAGACAGCTTTGATGCCTACGAACCTCTTTGACTGGGTAGTAGGTGTAGGACCAGAACCAGAAGTCTTTGGGCATCTGCCCAGGTATCAGGTGGCTCTCGGGCACGAGCGGGAAAAAGCGATTTCTGCCGACTGCGTCTCTCGAGTCACCCGCGGAAACGCCAAGCCGCTGCAGACATCGACCCATCTCGACATCTTCGGCACCACCAGCATCGGCGCGACAGCCGTCTTGCGGCCGCCGTCGGGCCAGCCGACGCAACGCCTCACGACTGAGCACGTAGCCTGCGCCGCCACTCATGTAACCCTGCTTGACGTACGGCTTGAAGCGGCAGCCGTAGTATACCGCCTGGGAGGCGTTCTTTCCATGCAGGAAGTACCGCAGGTTTTCCAGTACCACGTACGTGTCGTCGTCTGCCTTGAGGAACCAGTCGTGGTCATGCATGTGGTGCCGCGCGACGTAGTCGAACGCCGCCTTCGTCTTGGCCCACAGGTGATTCCGCGACTCGGTCACGTTCAGTGCCACGGCAGGCAGCTGCGGGTCTGTCTGTGTACTCATGAAGAGCAGGGTGTTGCAGCGGCGGCCCCATGTCGCCTTCACGTGGCGCGCCTTCTTTGCGTGGTTACGCGGCTGCGTCATGACCCAGCACAGCACTCGCACCTGCCGACGCAACTCTTCGGCCACGCGGTCCTCCCCTGCGAACGAAATACGGTGTCAGTGCAAAGATTGCAGCTTCTTTCACATTGCTTATACATGTGCTCAATCATAGTTATTACCTACGTGTTCAAGGGAAAAAGAATATTTTGGGAAAAGCACTCGTGACGACTGCACCATAGATTAAGGAGTGACTCCCGAAGCCACATGGCAAATCGCAAAGAAGCTTCCAAGAAGAGTATTATGCAAGCAAATTTTTCACACCGATTCATTTTAACACGATATTTGGTTGATTGATTGGCACAAAAAGACGCGGCCTAAAAAGGGGCGAGCCCAAAGACTCACCGCTGGTGCATAACACATGAAAGAAACACATGACCTGGATCATGCACGAAACGCCTAGGGAACAAGGCAAGCTAGACAAGACAATGTATGCCACAGAAAAAAAGCGCCTGCTGCTCAGAGTGTTAATGGAACAGGTAAAATAAACATTCAGGACAGATATTTCGAATTTAGTTGATGGTGATGCTCTCATCCCCACTAAACTGGTTTTTGCCTCATGACGCATCCTCGTCCGGCGGATTAGTTGTAGTTAGCTTAAACTACTCTGTAGCTTAAAGGTTCCCTAGCGAGAGTTGGCACCAGCAACTCCTCCTGGCAGGAGCAAGAATATCAGTGTGGGGGAGGACACACACTCTTAAAAAGGGTAGTTATAAACTTTGGAGTAGTAATGGTTTGTCACATATGTTACAACCCTGCTAGTAAGTGCAGTTGGTAACAGCGAGTGAGGTAACAGTCAATACCTTTGTCGTTGCTAACAGCATTTGGTAACTGTTACTACCCTAGTCCTTAGTAACCATACGTAGTAGTTTCAAAGGTTTTAACAAAAAAGTAACCGATACTACCACATTCATTGTGGCACATTATTTCCAAATTATGATTAATCAATTAATGTCTTCTTACTACACAACTTCAAAGGATCTTGTGTGGTGTGCCACGATTGCGAAGAATAAATAGACGTAACAAGTTCACTATGCTGCAGTACCAAGTACAGTGACTCGCAAAGTATATATAGGCTCTTCTTTGAAAATGCATGTCTGGTACAGGTGAACACTTGTGTTTCAGGGTGAATTGTAAAAAAATGTGAGCCTGGAGCACTACCTAGTTACGTGTGATTGGGAACGCAGCACAAGAGCTTTAATCATCCGTACCTATAGAACATGAATGCCATAGTTATTTGCTATAAAAGTGCCACAAGAAAGCAATATCTACAACAGCAGAAAAAGGTACCAAACTTATCAACATTGTCTCAGTGCACTGAATAGTTACTCTGCTAATACATCGGTAGTTAAAAGGTGTCACAAACGTCTGCAATACTCGTTTCGCCCGCAGGTCTCACCGTCCAAGGATGGGCACTTTTGTGTTGGGAAGATGACATCCGGGAGACTGGCAATGCAGTGGTGGCGCCACTTCGTCTTCCTTACACATGTACCGAAAGGAGAAACGTGTGGAGGAAAAATGAAATGACCTCGAGAGAGAAAGGGAGCATGCGTAAGTCCCAAAAAAGTTTTGACTGCATCAGAATCAGCAGTTGACGTGCAACCAGCAAGGAGTGCGGTCGTCGGTGTCGCGAGGCTCGCGTAGGGAACGAGCACAGAGTGACCAGCGCAACGTACTGAGACGGCTGTAATACCGGGCACCCTCGTCATCTACTAAACTGGCGAGTTCTTCAGTGGCCCTCGTCAACTCCCCAAAGTGTACCAATAGCTGGCGTGGTCCGTATGAAACTTTTTATTGTGATTTTTTTAAACTGTTATTCTATTTATACCAGCTTTTCAGTTTTGCAGTTGTGTGTGCTGCATTGCACGTAGAAATTCCGAAGCGCGAGCATGATCTTTTCCTATTTATTTCTTTGTATCACTTTTATTTTCGTCGTGTTGTTACTTTATTAGCATTCCACGTATGTGTGTTTTGTCTGTACCAGTTGTCTTTCAATTTTAGAGCATAGATTGCTTTGTTGTTCTTTTCATCGTGTATCAGTGTTTTACTCTGTTATTTTTTGTAATCTCCTTGTCATTCTCCTTGTTTTAATTAAATGCTTGTTTGTGTTTAAGCAAACGTCCACGTCTTCTCTATAAGTACGTCAGTCAAGCACATCACCACACGCGCAACCCCACACGGGTAGACCTACCAGCGAATGAATTCGAAATGCACCACTTCGAGGTCTTCCAGGCATTGCAGGCCGAAGCGTAAAGTGGAAGCCTGCGAGTCTGCTGCACGTCGATTTTAGATTGGCGGGGCCTCACCCAAAGTATGTGACAAAATGTAAAAATTGTTTTTGAAGGTTTACGTGCCCCAAACATGATATTACGATTATAGGCCACAGTGAAGGACTTCCGATCAATTTTCATCATCTGGTTAATTTTGATCTACTCTCAAGTTAGTTTGTTGCAATCGTCTATTACAATGCGTGTAGCACTTGCTTGTACTTTTCCGTTATAACAATAGCAGAACGTTGCTTACATGTCTCGGCTGCGCGATTAGTTTTTTTTCTTTGTTGATTCATGAATATCTTCTGCATCATTTTTCCACTTAAAATTGATACGGCGAGACAAATCCTCTTATAAAACAATACAATAGGTATTACATACTATTTTCGATTGGATAGTCAACGGCTGGGTAACAAAAAGTAGTAACAAAGTAAAAAAGTTAATAACGACTGAAGTTACTACCTACTTCATTCTAGTTTCCAACTGTGCACTAACGTAGATAGTAAACCGACAGCAAAAAGATGGGAACGGCTGCAGCTAGTAGCTGATTACTAACATAGGCAGTACACAGGTAGCAAAATGTTAGTAACAGCCCAAAAAATATAGTATTCACTGCAGTTACTGCATGCAGTTGCTACCTTTTTACAAACTTTAAGAATGTAGCCTCCGAGATCGCGCACAGGCGTGTTTCGCTCCGGCCGTCCTAATAGCACGGAGAGGGTGTTATTTCAGGAATGGCCTGCTCCTTTTTGGCACCATGGCGCTCGCTGCTGAAGGTTGGAAAGGCTGCCGCTCTGTTGGCGGGGCTTCCATAAGCCGAGGACAAAAAAATGGTTTTGCGCAATCAGGCAATCTCCCACTGATTCAGGAAATGCCTGGTAAATGTGTACGACAGGCATAGTGCCTATTTACGCTCAAATGTGCTTTTTTGTTTTAAACATGTTTCTCATATAAGAGAGCACTTACAGAGGAGAAACATTTTATTAAGTACACTTAAGCAAAGCATGAGAAAAAAAACCTAGCTCAGGTTCCCTATGACTATCTCGGCGACCAACCTGCCCGTTGAACCAAGGCCTGGTGGATCTCGGGAGGCCCGTCACAAAGGGCATCGCCCCACACCTTTTTGGTGCAGAAGGGGTGCAGAATAGCGGGATGGGGAAGAAATAATTTTGTGGCGCACACCACCGTAACATGAAATACTGTTGAGGAGCTGCCACAGCCCTGGCAAGAGTCTGCGTAGCGGTCAAAGCATAATTTATGCATGAAGAGGTGGCTGGGGATTGTATGCGTTTGGAGTTGGCGGAGAACCACCTTTTCTTCTCGGGAGAACGGCAGTGAAAGTGGGTGCATGGTGCGTCTAGCTCTGGTGTAATACACCAATATGTCTCGGCAAGTAAGTGGAGAGCCCACTTGATCTGGGATTCCTGCCTCGCCATGCCATACAGCTCGGTAGGTAAGTTTTTGAGCGGCCCCATGAGCGTGATTAGTACCCAACATGGAGGCATGACCAGGAGTCCAGAACAAGTGGAACAGCCAGCGCTACACCAAGGACTTCACCGTCCGACGAAGTATAACTCTGCAAAGAGGCAGCTCTGTCGCGTTGTTGCAGAGCTACGTTGCGTTGCCATCCAACAATAACGCGGCTTACTCGTAGCTGCATCGTGCAGAATCGGCATATAATGTGTTGGCTTCAGGGATGTCACTGAGCATGCGCATCAGTTACCCAACATGGGTGCGCCGGGTCCCCGCGTCATGCTCAGGACTCATGTTCCGGGGGAGCGGATGCACCATCAGGGTACGACGCACCCAATGTGGGACACCGATAGTGGTGTCTTCGACCTGACTGTGCAAGACTGGGTATCCCAGTCGCGAAAGCACGTGTCGCTCAATGGGTGTGAGCAAAAAGCGTTGCCTTCGGCTGGTCCACTCAGCTTCCAATAGTTCTGAGAGTGTGTTATGAGTCCTTAGGGCTTGTAGACGTGTCGTGGCAGTGTAGTGTGGGAGGCCGTACGTGAACTTTGTCGCCTTTCGCAGCATTAGGTCGACCCGCACTTGCTCCGACTGGGTAAGTGTATGGAAAGGGAGATGGTATATGATGCGGTTGATTACGCAGGCCTGCACCAGCCGCAGCCATGTAATTATGCATACAGCTGCCGCAATCAGACTCTCCTAGATTCTGTAGGATTAAGTCGTGTGCCACGTTATCAAATTCTCTTTTTAAATCAAGGGCGAGGATGGCCATTGTCTGGGCACTCGACGGAGGGCCCAGAACTTCGTCCTTGAGTTGTAGAAGCACGTTTCCGTTAAGAGATGTGCCCGAAATCCAAACTGTGAGTGCGAAAAGAATGACTGTCGCTTGAGGAAAGGCTGCAGACACCGTAAGAGAACGTGTTCCATTAACTTTTCAACGCATGAGGTAAGGTGCGTAGGCTGCAGATTTTCTATGGCTATGGCTTCATGGCTATGGATATGACTTCATCAACCGTTACGTCCGTGTTGAGTTCCTCGTTAGATTACACCTTGTGTGGATAGTCAGGATACTTTGGCATGGGACCAGTAGCGATGAAACATCGTTGAAGTTCTTTGAGGAGGCCAGATTAATCGTTGCTGTACATATGTGTTAAGCGATGTAGTTGGTGAAAAGTCTGTGTTTTGGTAGCGTATAGATTTATAAGGGCGCGAATTATCGACCATGTTTTCACAGTGCCCAGGGTGCCTGAAAGACGCTCGCAGAAACGCCACCAGTTGTTGCGGACGAGATGCTGCGCGTATTTTTGTGCCTCTTGTGAGAGTTGGTCGATACCCTGACGAAACTTGCGATTGAGGCCTTGGCGCTTCTAATGCCGCGTGAGCCTTCTACGCGCCTCCCACAAATGCAAAAGGTGTGGGTCCACGTCCGGATTGGCAGTTGTGGCTAAATACTATGCGTACACGCATCTTAGTCATCACAAATAGGCTCTAGCCATTTGTCATACTATGACTTTCGGGAAGGTTTCTTCAGTGCCCTCTGAACCACACTGAGTCCGTGACACGCACCTTCCACTCGGGACGGCGTGCATTGTGTAGTGTTGGTATAGTAGCCAAAATATAGTGGCCACTGCTAAGAAGTTCGTCAAGAGGACCATGTGATATACTGGTCCTGTGTTTTCAGAAAAGATGAGGTCGGGGCATGTGTCTTGTGAGACGCTGTTCCCTATGCGAGTAAGGTGTCTGGGATCTGTATGCAATGTGTATCGCATTGATTGATTGATTTGTGAGGTTTAACGTCCCAAAACCACCATATGATTATGAGAGACGCTGTAGTAGAGGGCTCCGGAAATTTCAACCACCTAGGGTTCTTTAACATGCACCCAAATCTGAGTACACGGGCCTACACCATTTCCGCCTCCATCGGAAACGCAGCCGCCACAGCCGGAATTTGATCCCGCGACCTGCGGGTCAGCAGCCGAGTACCTAAGCCACTAGACCACCGTGGCGGGGCGCAACGTGTATCGCAAGTTGCATATATCGTCCCAGAGCCTAGTTCCTTTTGCTGTTTATTTGCGGTAACCCCAGACTGTATGCGCAGCGTTGAAATCTCTGCGCACAAAAAAGTGCGTCCAAGACGCCCAAATTCGATTAGGAGTTGATGAAATGAGTGTGTACGTGAGCGAGGAGAACTATACACGTTGAGTATATAGAAGCTGCAAGTTTTCTAGCCCTGGTTGATTATTTCAGGGATTTCATGAAGAATATCGACGCTTGTAGTGTGAGTGTTGCATGTGATGTTTCTAGAAACTAAGGCTCCAACGAGTGGAAAGTTACCTGCAAAAGAGTTGAAACCAGATAGAGTAGGGGAGCAGTTTGGCTCCTGTAGGATAATTGCATGTGGTTAATGGACATAGCAGTGTACTGTTGCAGGGAGCCCCTCTTTTTTCGGTATTCACCGCAGTTCCATTTCCATACCACGATTTGCTGCTGGTTAAGGAATGCCATCATTATCGTGAGAGGAAGTGATCGGATGAGAGTATGGGTGCGTCCGCCTTGCATCTGTGAGTGGGGGCTGAGGCCGTGCGGCTTGAGAATTTGGTAGGGAAGCGACGGACTCAAACCTTGAGACTAACTTAGCGAAGAGGGAGTGCGCGCGCTTTTCTGATGCCTGTATTACGGCTATTATCTCCTGCCGAAGCGCTAGAAACTCCTGCCTCGCACACTCTATAGCTGCTTAAATTCTAGCGTTTGTACACTCTATTGCTGACTCCACCTGCGCATGCATCTGTGCGTAACGCACTTCCATGTCACGGCGTAGCTGTGCAATTTTCGGTAAAGTGTCGGAATTGGTATTCAGGGGTAGAGGGGGCGGGACGTACTATTGAGCTGTCTGGAACTCTGCCCCCAGCTTACCTCCCGAGATGCTGCCTTGGCTTTGCTGGTCTTCTAAGCCTGTGGTTGATGACGCTCCATGGCAGCGGCTGTAGTTGCCGGCTTGCCTAAGAGTGCCTTCTTGTACGGTGACGGGGATGCCTGTGGTGCCGGGATAGACGGACGCTTCGCCTGGATGCTTGGTGAAGTTGACTGAGAGCGGGACCGGGACTTTGATTTCGTGCGTGCCTTAGAGCGAGATGTAGACGGTGCCTTCGAACGGGACCGCCCACTATTTTTTAGCAATGTTAAAGACACATCAGCTGTCGACGATGGTGAAGGAGCTTCATCGGTGGAATTCATTGATTGTCGTTATTTCTTATGGATGGCTTTTTGAACCAGGACTTGTTGAAACGTTGTTGGCATCGCGGGCAGCTGTGGCATGATCCCCTCCACAGGATTTTCACCATGGAGAACACGGGTGCGATGGCTTTGGATTGTCGACGCCGCACTGCTCACAAACGGTGACGTCCGGAGTGAGGCGGTGACATCCGTTTTGCAGACCTGGTGTCGGGGGCGGTGGGTGTAGCAGCGTAGCTCTGCTGCAAGTAAGCGGACGAGGCGTGGCAGACAAAGGCCTTCCAAAGTGATGAGTGCCATATTTGTCTGACCCATCATTCAAGCATCTAGTATCTAGATTCCAGTCACTTGCACTTCCTTTACCAACCTATGTGAGGTGTTACCTGGTTCCAGTCCCAGAACAATAACCTTGCACAAATCGTCGAGGGCTGCTGGATATACAGATACAAGGTAGGTGCGCTGGCCGAGTGACAGCGCTTGGACTTCAGAAGGGCGTATGTGATGTGTAATGATGGGGTCCTTATGACGGCCAAGTATTGCTCTGGACGGGTTCATAGAATGAGGTTTCTGCGGTCATTCGGACTCACTCCAGCAGCGGCCCAAAGTGCGGTGGCCAAGGTTGGTCTGGGCCATAGATCCAATCTGAGGCCTCCAAGCAGACGAAAAACAACCTTTTTATCTCTGAATGGAAGAAGAGGTAGGGGTTGTGTCGCACTCATCCTCGGTTGGCCTGAGGGTTCTCTGATTCAGTTGGGAGGGCCGAGCTGCTTCGAGAGCTGCGACGTTACGGGCGCGTCACTTGTTGCAGACTACCTTCAAGCAGGCACCCATGTATGTGTTTTCCTCCGCCGTGTTTGGGACATCGTTGAAAGCGGTGGAATCTTTGTCCATGCCTTCCCCAAGTTGCTGGTCATTGTTATGTACAGTGATAGGAAGACTAGTAGCGTTGGGATCGGACAATGTCCGATAGCACCTGCCGTGCTGGTGTCACTGAGCATCTCCTCAACGTCGCTGAGCATTGTAGGCGTCATTCGCTCGCAGTGGCTAGCAGGTACAGTGCATAATAGCGATGATGATCCTAGACGCTGCTTGCGTTGAAGGTCGTGGGGGCTGTCGCCAAGAGAGTGAAATGGAACGTTGTCCACTTCAAGTGAGAGGCATGCATCCTCGTCGCTGCGCCTAGGCAGTACCGACCCCGGCTTCGTTAGGTTACCGGGGCGTTCGCCACGTCGGTATTGTGAAGGCGTATGAATCAGCTAGAAATACACGCACATTGTTCACAGAGCCACTCGGGAGCTCCGGTAACTCAATGTGTCAAACTGTGCAGAATGAACTTAAAGCTCTATCGCACAAGAAGCTCGCATGATATAGTGCCTGTCACGTCCAGCGTAATAGGGACGCCGTTGCGATGAAAACAAACAATAAGGTACTTGAAAAAAGAACGACATGTGCGAAATCAGCCAGCTCATAAATGCTTCTATTAGGTTTTGTAGGTTTACTGATCTTTCGTTTTGCAATGTCGTATATATACTACCGCTCTCACATTGTCTTTAGTTTCTTCAAATAACGGCCCCCGGAGCGTTGCCGGCGCGTTTCCTCCAGCACATGGCGTTCGGCGCATTCTTTGACCAGCTTTGCAGTTTGCAGGCTGGAAAAGTTGGGAAGATTTATTGTCTGTCAATTTGAGTAAAAGAAATTTGGCAGATGCCACGTGCAGTGGGAATCGACGATATGCGAAGCACGAATTTGAAAGGTTGATATACCACTTCAAAATCAGCACCACGTTACGAGGTGGAAGTAAATTATCCCGTACATGACTTCGGTGTGATGAATATTATGTTTGGATTTGTCTTTCACATTCGTCATTAATTCAAGTCTGGTGATGCCAAATTTAGTATATGTGAAGCTAGCGAAACGGCCACGAGCACGCTATGAGAGCGGTATGTTGTCATGTTCCTACAAGACACGCGTGTCAGTATTATCATGTTAGCACCAGTCATACTTTCGTCATTCATTGACGTCCCGTAGCACCAAATTTGTTATATGCGGAGCTAGCGAAACGGTCGCGAGTGCATCATGAATGGCCCAAAATGCTCCAATGTAGCGTCTACGAGCGTGCACACTGGGAACAACGACACTACGTTTGCAAAATGCGAGCACTCTAGTCTGATGCTAGGCAAGACCAGCGTCCGTTAGCACGGCCCGACGGCAACCGGGGCAAAATGCGACATGCTGCATTTCGCGCCGATGCAGTACCCAGACAACACTGCTTCTCCCTTTGTTCGTGACGGTGGGATGCTGGACGCACTGAAACGCGCATGTGTTAAAGCAACGAAGCGCGGCACGTGCCTGCGAGTATATGGCAGGGCCGGCACCTGGCATAGCCACGCCGGCAAGCACATGCACCGCGTCACGTTGAAACGTATTAGCACCTTGACTGTGCCACGTAGACATGTTTTCACATAATACGCATCTCATTATTATCAAGTTTGCACCATTCGCATACCTTCGTCATCCATTGACGTCATGTAATACCAAATTTGGCATATGTAAAGTTAGCGAAACGCCCGCGAGCGCATCACGAGTGTGGCATGTAAACATGTTGTTACATGACACGCATGTCGTTATTGTCCTGTTTACACCAGTATCATACCTTCATCATCTATTCACGTCCCGTAATACCAAATTTGGTATAGGTGAAGCTGGCGAAACGGCCACCAGCGTATCATGAGTGTGGCATGTAGTCATGTTGTTACATGACACGCATCTCTTGATTATCATGTGTGCACCAATCACATACCTTCGTCATCCATTTACATACCGTAAAACCGAATTTAGTATAAGTGACGCTAGTGAAACGGCAGCGAGCACATCATATCATGAGTTTGGAATGTAGTCATGTTGTTACATGACACGCATGTAATGATTTTCTTGTTAGGGTTTGTCGCTTGTGTTTGCCATGCAATCATGTAATATCACACCAGTTGTGGAACATGCCATGTGAACGAAACCACCGCAATAGCTGCAGGACCATGAAATGTAAATTATGACGTTCATAACATACATGTCATGATTTTTATGTTATGACTAGTCAAATATGTTCTTCTTACAGTCACGTTATTCCATACTAAGTTTGGTATCGATATCATTATTGAAACGGCTAGAAGAGCTAAAAGTCGTAGGCGGCTAGATATATAGATAGATACGCTCAAAGTCGCTGAAGTTCGCTAAGAAATAATTCGCATTTAAACATGCTAATTGTAATGGTCACTAAACACCCAAAACCAAAATACACTTAATGTGGCTTTAATCTGGCAGCCATTGCCACCAGCCTCACTGTTCTCAAAAAACTTCGTCTTCTTCGATCTCTCCCCTGGTATACTTCTCATGCACCGGTCGCCCTGTTGTTATGATCCACTACATGTTATGAACCACTCCGCCCCCTCTCCCCTGAAGTCTGAGTCAGAAGGCGAAAAGGCGTGCGTACAGAAATCACGTGGCACATAAAGTTATAACTGGCTTGTATGAGCCGGAAAAACATGGTTTTTTTCTTTTGGTGCCCAGTTCGGGAATAACTTCCAGGTGGAACGTAACAGGGCCTAAGGCTTTCACCACACGAACTGGGCCGGCATACCGGGGGAAAAACTTCTGGCAACGCTGTGGAAAACACCGGGTGCGTCGAACTAGCACTTGGTCTCTTGGTTTGAAAGGGGTGTGGTTCTCATTGAAAGGCGAGCGGAATTTCGCTTGACGATGCGCTATTGCTAGCTGCACTCTAAAGCGAGCCTTCCGAAGAAGCTCTGAAGTACTGGCATCATCCATACGGTTTTGCGTTGTTGTGTTCAAACCAAAGAAGCTCTCTTGCGGAAGCCTTGGCGTCTTTTCATAGACAAGCTTGAACTGTGACTCCCGTGTGATTTCTTGCTGTGACGTATTGAGGGCAAATACAGCTGCGACAACGTATTCGTCCCAGTTTTTATGACTGGGACTCACGTATGACGACAGTATGTCCTTTATGGTACAATTTGTACGTTCCAACAGACCGTTTGTTTGTGGGTGCTGAGGAGTGGCCGCGGCATGCTGAATTCCATGTCGTCCAGTAGGTTCCTGAATGCGCGGGACGTGAAGGCCGTGCCACGACCAGTGATGAGCAAGTGTTGCGTGTCGCGTCAAAAATTGATGCACTCTTTGATGAACGCGAGGACGTGCAGAGTCGAAGAGTCAGGGACGGCCCTGACTTCGGCCCACTTCGTGAGATAGTCCGTGGCAACGATGAGGAATTTGTTGCCCCACGACGTACGTGGAAATGGTCCCATATGATCAAGTCCCAGAATCTCAAACGGTGTTTCAGAAGGAGAGATGAGTTGCATGGGGACCGGTTGCGGATTTGTGGTAGCCTTCAGTGCTTGGCAGACTGTGCACGACAAAACGTAGCGGTGAATGTCACTGTGCATGCGCCGCAACGAAAATCTCTTTTTGATGCGTGCCAGCGTCTTGTGCAGCCCGAGGTGACCGGTAGTCAGAGCACAACGGCCCATGAATAGCACCGATTGTCGCATGGCTACCGGCACAACAGGCACACGAAACCCATCCCTATAATTTCGGTGATAAAGAATTCCCTCTCGGACGACATACGATGCAGAAAGACTTTTACGACGACGCTTGGGAGTGCGTACTTCCCCAGATAGTCGTCGAGTTATATCGACAATTTCTTCGTCTTGTAGCTGTGTAGTTCGTAAATCAAGCATTGCAGAGACTGGGGAGATGCTGATTAGAGCTGTCGGGTGGCGAGAAAGATAGTCAGCGTCTTGATGGCGAGTGTTGCTGTGATGGACAATAGAAAAGTTTCAATCTTGCAGTTTGAGAGCCTACCTGGTGAACTTAGCATTGAGGTCTTTTTTTTGTTTGAAGCCAGCGAAGGACGACGTTGTCAATAACGACCATGAAGCTTTTACCATAAACGCACAGACGAAATTTTTCGACTGCCCAAGCTGCCCCAAAGCACTCAAATTCAGAGGCGTGGTAATGACTCTCCATTTCACTCAGCCGACAGCTAGCATAAGCGACTGGTTTCTCCTACCCGTCCTCGTTAACTTGCAAGAGAACAGGTCCGAGGCCAAGACCACTGGCATCAGGGTGTAGAATCGTCGCGGCATTCTCATCATAGTGCGCTAGTGTTGGTGGTGCTTTAAGGGCAGTCTTGAGGTCGCGGAAAGCAGCTTCTTGGTTGGGTCCCCATTTCCAGCGAACCTCTTTCTTCAGTAGTTCGAGGAGAGGTACTGCGAGAGAAGCAAAGTCAGGGCAAAGCGTCTGAAATATGAAGCGAAGACAAAGAAACTTTTAAGCTGCTTAGCCATGGTGGGAGGCAGAATACAGGCAATGGCTTGGAGCTTTGTAGGATCATCGCTGATGCCTTTGGTGTTGGTTACGTGCCTCAAGTAACTTCCAAAAAGCCGAAAAAGCACTTGGTGTAGTGACGTGCCCGGGTAGCGTGGACGCCGCTAGCCGAGCCAAAAGTGGGCGTGAAGCCCGCGAAGAATGACCCGACAATGCGTAGTTCACAAACAGCAAAAAGCCTTGTTTAATGCCTACCGATGCCTTTTATACAGAGTGGGGGCGCCACCTCCCAGTTACTAGAAGCAACAGGTGGCGTCCTCTACACTTAGAAGGTTTAATGCAAAGGTGAGCGTTTTGGAGCGCAAGCAAGACCTTTTCCGAACCCCTGAGGTGTTCGAGAAACGTGGGAGCAATTATGTCGTCTAAATACACCAAAGCCATCGACCACTTGAGATGCCCAAGAACCCGGTTCATTAATCGCTGAAATGTAGCAGAAGCGTTGAAGAGACCAAACGGCAGGCGGTTAAACTGGTAAAGGCGATCCGGAGTTACTATAAAGGCGGTCTTCTCAGCGTCATTCGGGTCTAGTTCCACCTGCCAATAGCCAAAAAGAAGATCCAGCATAGTGAAAAAACAGGCACCATGCAGGCGGCCAAGGGCATCGTCAAAACGAGGAAGCGGATACACGTCAAGCTTGATGACACTATTAAGCCATCTATAATCAACACAGAAACGAATTGTGCCGTCTTTCTTTCTCACAAGAACTACAGGGGACGACCACGGACTTGTCGAGCGCGATATATACCACGCTTAGGCATGTCATCCACTTGCTTAGCGATTTCTGCGCGTTCAGAGGCAGAGACTCGATGCGGGTGATGCCGAACAAGAACTTCATAGCCGGTGTCGATACTGTGCTGCGTCAAAGGAGTGTGGCAGAGCTCACTGGGTGACATCGTCACGCAGTCACGGAATTTTCGTAGAGGTGCTTGAATCTCGGCTTTCTGTGACGGAGTAAAGTTGGGGCGGAAGTTGAATTCATTCCAGTCTAAGGGCGATGCAGCTGGTCACGAAGGTGCTACGGGCTGTACTACTGCTACGACAGACGGTGCTTCAAGGTAGGTACAGGTACTGAGGACGTTGCCTGACGGAACGCACAGGATACTTTTGTACAGGTTGAAGAGAAGCACTGCAAAGGTTTTGCCGGAACAGCGATGGAGGGCTGGCTGCATTGCGAATTCACCTCCAGGCCAGCAACAAACGGTACTTTCTACAAGAATGTCCTTGTCAACAAAAGACTTGTGAGGGCTGTAAACAGAAACCCACGCAGCAGCCGACAAGGGGATAGTAACTGAGGTCGCCGTTATCACAGAATTGAAAAGCAGGGATGGTTTTCCAATTTCATGTTGTTCACTGCTGTTTGTGCCCCCGGCCGTATTCGTGCCCATTGTTAGAATGGCAACTTTCGAAGAAAATTTAATAATCAGACTTTTCATCGTGCGATAGTTGTCAGCGAGCACGGAGCGCGCTTTGTCAAATGTTCTGTAAATGACATGACTCAATGGGAAACACGACTGCCTTGAGCAAGCTTTAATGGAGGTTTCAACACTTGCTCGAATCGGTGTCGAAGCGGTAGATGTCAGTTCAAAGGTGCAATTAGTGGCGTTAAACTGCAAACTAATGGAAACTCTGCGCGCCAATCACAGCCTAAGATCACTGGCACACGCACGTTTGGGACCAAAAAATCGCTGTCTCACTGTCTTCCCAAGCGCACACACATTCAGGCAGACTTCACAGAGAGTGAGTAGAGTGGCTCCGTCAGCTAGGACGAGATGGAGTCGATCGGCCTGCTCAGGGCTCACCGAAGATCTTCCAGACAAATAACTCATCACTAAAAAACTGAATGCAGCCCCTGTGTTCACTAGTGCTTCAACGTGCTGCGGTGGATCTCCAAGCTTCACCGGCAGAGTTGGCGTCTCGGTGAAAGGGCCAATTGAAAGAAGAGAAGCTTCAGTCATTATGCGGGGTCTTGCCCTCGATGGCCCGCATTGTAGTTTCCCGAGGAAGACTGCATAGGAGGAGCTGAGTTTGTCAGCGACTCGTTCACCCGAGGGCAGTTCCGAACAAAATGCCCAACATGGTGGCAGTGGTAGCACCGAGGTACCGCTGTAGGATCGTGGAGCCGAGTAGGAGCCAAAAGCCCATTCCGGGATGGTGCGTCCATGTAGGGTGGCCTCCGGTATAGATCCTCAGCTGCTTGCGAGCGTTCGTGTATCTCCGCCTCAAAAGCGACAGCTAAAGCTGATCGTACGTCAATCGGACGAGCGATGCGGACGAAGTGCTGAACACTTCTGTTATTGATGGCATCAACAAAGGAATCAGCAGCAATAAGGTTCATGGTTGCGGTAGGGCAACCTGACAAGGCCTTCCGGAACAAGCTGTCGGCATGAGCACCGAGCTCTTGAAGGTCTCGGTGGCCTTGCCGGACGTGTTTAAGTTGTGTGAGGTAGAACTGAAGCATATGACTGTCGCCAAATCTTGTTTCCTGCGCCGAGACCGGCGCTTCATAGTTCGAGAGGACGACTTGCGGGATGTACTCGAGGTATTCAACCGCGGCGCCACGGAGCTGCAAAACGAGCGCCTGAGCTTTATTTTGAACTGTCCAGCTGTTTAGGGCAGCAACGAACTCGAACTGTGCCAAAAATACTGCCCACGACGTGGTGTCATCGAAGGTAGGCGGCGGAAGTTGTGCTCCAAAAAACCGAGGTTGGGCTGACAGAGGAACATTTCGTTCGACCTTGGTAGACACATGTTGCTTAAGGCCAGACTGCTCCTCAATGACAGAGAGCCACGCTGCTAGGTCAGCGACGACGTCCACCATCGAGGCATGTTGGGCGAGTGTGGCCTCAAGAGAGAGCAAGCTGGTAGCGAAGCGAGTTTCGAAATCTTGCATAAGGGCTCGTCTGTCGGCCTCACCTTGTAAAACAAAGGCTTTCAGGCAGTCAGGTATAGTTAGACTGGCACCAGCGCTTCACTGTTAAAGGTGGTTTGGCGTATCCTGGACATCAAACTCTGACAGAAGAGGCTGATGGGGCGCTGGTGGTCGGATGTGTGACGACACTGGGGTCCCCGTGGCCTGTGCCAAGCTTTCTTGCATAGTCGGGACAGAAGGTTCCAGGGCCGTCGACGACGTGTCGTCCTCCATAGGGTGCATCTGGGAAGTGCCGACTGTTGCTGTCATCGCGGCAGCTTTACTTCTTGTAAACATGGCTTAACAATCCCACCACTGCCACCAAATGTAACCGTCACTAAACACTCAAAAGCAAAATACACTTTAACACTGCCTTTAATTTGGCAGCCATTGCCACCAGCCTTGCTTGCTTGCTTGCTTGTTCCTTTCTTTTTTTTTGGCTCTCACCCACTGAGGGGGATTGGCCAAGAAGCCGGTGGTTAATGCAAGTAAATACCTATAGATTTTCTAGATTAGGGGAATATGATTACTGTGTTTTGACTGTGAAATTGATTTGGCGCAATGTAAAAAAATTAAAATAAAAATAAAAAAATAAAAAAGGGGGGGGAGAAATAATAGAATATGTTGAATATCTGTGGTGGAATCGTTATATGAAATTCTCCTGAAAGTTGAATCATTGCAGTGTAGTCAGCTAAATAATAAGTGGTAGTGTGACTAGTAAAATTCGAGAGCTGATGGCTGACTCAGCAAGGTAATCTTCTTGTGTTATATATAAATTCGCAGAGAGCCCTGCAGATGTTCCTGTCGCTATGTCCCAATGAAATGGCCCCAAAAGACAAAATATTTGGAGTATTAAGTGCTATTCCTAATTTTCTGAATAAAATTTCGAAGCAGTTTTTTCTTTGATTTTTGAATCGGTGACATGTGATAAGAAAATGGTCGATATGTTCAGGTTCGTTACAGCTTGAGCACAGAAGGGATGGCACCAGACCAGACCTGTTTAAGTAGAAATTAAGAGGTGGTACACGGCAACGTAATTTTGTTACCAAGACTTCCAATTTACGCGTGGGACACCATTTATTATTCCATGTGAATTGCAGGTGCGAGAAATCTGGATTCGGTATAATGGTTTTTGATGAGTCTTCAAGAAGGGAAAGTTTTCTAAACCTCGCTGCTGTTACATAAGCTGTAGGAGGCATGATTGGCACAATCCTCACTGTTCTGAAAAAACTTCGTCTTCCTCGTTCTTTGCCCTGGTCAACCCCCTCACGCGCCGGTCACCCCATTGTTATAACCCACTACATAATGAAATAAGAAATCCACCCGTAATTCTTATTTTGATGCAATGCCGCGATAACATTTAACGTTACATTTACCCCATCGTATGGCGGACAACCTTCCAGCGTCATTTCCACTCGCAGTAGTTCTGGCGAGCGCCACTACGAGTTATCATGTCGGCACGGATGTTTTCAAGCGTTAGAGGGCCCCTTTCAGAGGCGCCCAGCCAGCGAACAGTCGAGAGTCAGGCACCAGCGGACGGGCAAATGGGGCGCAGGGAGGAAAGAAGAGAGAGCGAACAGCAAGAGAAGGAGCGGCGAAACACTTCACCTGCCCTCTCCTGCACTTTCTCGCACCACACGCTCCGGTTGCTAGGGGCGAGGATAAGCGCGTGCGCCCACAGCTGTTGCTATGGGAGAGGGAGTGAGAGGGGAGAGCAGATAGATAACAGATTGTCCACGGACACCACCGCGGACAACGCCGGACACCTACCATAGCCCGACTAAGAAACGCATTATAAACGCATTCGAATTTTAAAAATCAGATATTAAATTGTACCTAACCTAACTGAAATTCAAAAGAACTGGCAGCGATATGAAAACTTTTCGAAACTCCACGGTGCATTTGCAGATGCCACACCATTGATAGTGTTGATACAAACAGCACAAAACACATAAGAATCTAGCAGGGTGTGTGCGCAGCGGTGACGCCAAATTTTGCTCTCTGTATCCTTGAATATCAGCGACGCATCCACACGCCAGCACATCAGCATGAGCGCGTTTCACGAAAATAAGGTCGAGCTCATGCTGTAGGCGAACGCTAACTTAGCCGACCGAACATGAAACGAACATGAAACGCCGTGGTCGACGACGAACGCCGACGCGCGTCCCTCGGTAGCCGCGCAGACACCCGAGGCGAATACTGCAAGGCCGGCAACTGATCCTGCTGTCTCCAATTCTTTCTCCCAACAACCTGAAGTCGACACACCACCCGGAGAAAGGATGGAGGAGGACACTACTCTTTGCGACAACACGGACAACGACGCGGGAGGTTGTTGGAAGACGGTCCAACACAGGCGACGCGCCCGCCATATGCACGCCGAGGCGCAACCCCCCGAAGATACATCGGGCATTTCTTATGCCCCTCAGCAAACCACACGCAAGCGGAGCCAGAATCAGAATCCGCCTCCGCTTTCTTTACACGATGAAAAGATAATTCTGCGACCCCCCGGCGGACTTTGCCTCGATAGTGTGACGCGCCCAGAACTCGCCAACGCTTTATGGAGCGCGGCAGGCTTGAGCACCGAAGATCGTCAGAACATCATATTCCGCCTGCGGCCCCAGCAGAACTTGGCAGTCATAAGCACACCCAAGTCACATGTTGCCGACGCATTATACAAAGTGCGGGAACTGAGGCTTGGTCAGCGAGTGTATCCTATCACAACGTATTTTGCTGCCCCAGACAACTCATACAAGGGCATTGTTCCCGGTCTTGTACCCGGCACGCCGTCGTCCACGCTAGTGGACGACCTTTTGACACCTGGAACCCAGATTCTTCAAGCACGTATGATGGGGCAGACCAACGTTGCGTTAGTCACCTTTGAAGGATTGAAAGTGCCTCGCTATGTGCGATTCTACGGCGCCGAACTCCGCTGCTACACTCATCGCCCTCGCCAACTGGTTTGCAAGATATGTCACCGGCTCGGTCATTGGGCTGACCACTGTCCACGCCACACGTGCTTATTTGTGCAACATGCGGGACTGACAACCCAGCCCCGTCGCATCCGTGCACCCCTCACTGCAGGTCCTGCGACGGAAGCCATCCTACATCCGACCCAAACTGCCCACGGCGCGCTCGCCAGGCACCGAACAAGGCGTGGGTGCGTAAAGCTCTGAAGAAAGAGCAGCGTGAACTGCAGCCTCCCAGCACATCTACTGCTTCCAAAGATATGGCAACGACTGGACACTCACAAGTCTCGACTCAGGGGACACTGCGAGCGCGTTCGAAGTCTCGCTCGAGATCCCATCGCAAATCCCAGACCCGTTCCAAGTCTCGGTCCAGATCCCACGGAGCATCAATGCGGCCACCCGAGAAACGCCCTCTTGACCAAACTGCACCTACCCTCACAACAACCCTACAAGAAGGCCCTGCTTACCAACGCCTCTGCCAAGGTGGCCCAGGCCCCCACGGAGACGCAGAGAATCTCGGCGCAAAAAACATCCACACAGGCACCTCGGGAGGTAAGTCGAGCGGCGGATCTCCCGCAGCTCGTTATAGCCCATACTTCACTTTCTACTCCGTCCCCTCTCACTACCTCATCCTCTGCTCCCGATCCCCTGGTGGAAATCGCCCGTTTACGCCGTGACATGGAGGCACGCTGTGAGCACTTGCAAAAACAAATGGACGCGCTGGTGGCAGACATGGGTAAAAGTATGCAGGCGGCCCTCGACCGAATCGAACGGTAGATGGAAGAACTTCGTATAGGAATTACGGAGCAAGTGGAATTAAGTATAGAACGTACTCTCGCGCGAGATAATAACATACAAACTCCAGAACCTAGCAGTTACAGCGCCAGCCTGCCACCCGACCACATCTCTCGGCCGCAACATTCAAACGTGGGTAACTCTAACGGGGGTAACTGACGCGCGCATCCCTATACACGCCCCTCTGCTTCCTCTCGTGATGATGATGGCGCCGCATGACCCGCCACAGCTAGTAGTGTGGCAATGGAATTGTAGGGGATTCCGTCAAAAACGAGGTTCCTTGCAACAGTACGTTGCCACATCCACAAACCCTCCGGATGTCATCCTCTTACAGGAACCCAATTGCACCCCTTCATTATCCGGTTACAGCCCACTCTCGGGTGTCTCACCTCTTGTGGGAGCCCTAGTCTCGTAACGCGTCACATGTCGCATGCATACGACGAGTAGCGACATTCCTCATCAAATATTGGAAGTAATTACGCAAGGAAAACGCGGCGACAGTTTGTTTATCCTCAATGTATACAGTTCCCCTCGTTCGCGTACACACTGTTTTTACCGTCTGTTAAAAGAATTTGGCAGCCTTGGACGGGTTTGTGTGGTATGTGGTGACTTCAACGCTCCACATGTCGCATGGGGTTACGTTAAATCGCAAGCCAAGGGAACCCGCTTATGGAATTCCATCTGTAACATGCGATACACACTGCTCACCGACCCAGAGCACGCCACTCGTATAGGCAATAGTGTTTCTCGCGACACCTGTCCTGACCTTACCTTTGTCCGCAATACTGGCCCAGTCGTAGCGCACAGGCCTTTAGAAGAGCACCTTGGTAGTGACCACTATATTGTCGCAACCATCCTTTCGTTACGAGGCGCTCACAGGCCAGAGCAAAATGTGCGCATTACAGATTGGACAAAATTCAGAACGCCGCAAAGACCGGCCTGAGGGCCAGGGCTACGAACGATGGCTTGAGTCTCTCGCTGACGATCTTGAGGCCACCACGCGTACAGTGCGTACCACAACTGAGACACCAGACATAGATCCGCATTTACTTCATCTTTGGAACGCCCGGAGAGGGTTGACGCGGCGATGGAAGCGACAACGCCTCAACAGAAAACTTCGGAAACGTATAGAAGAAATTACACGGGAATCCGAGGAGTACGCAGCGTCCCTCACCAGTAATAACTGGCGACAATTTTGCAACCGCCTCTCAGGCACATTAAGCACAGCTAAAACGTGGTCGATTCTACGTTCGCTCACAGACCCCAACACATCAAAGAGAAAAACATTTCAGCAGCTGCACATCTTAATGCACGAGTACCGGGATGATCCTGACTTGCTCCTCACGGAACTAGAACATCAATTCAATCCCATAGGCCCGCCACCACAATACCCTGATTACCCGTATGTGGGTGAGGAGAATGAATTGCTGGATGCCGACATAACCTCGGACGAGGTGCGGGTGGTCCTACAAGACCTACGACGAAACACGACTCCAGGAGCGGACCAAATCATATTTTCCACCCTTCGTAACTTGAGTGACGGGGATATCAACCACATTACCCATATCTTTAATGAATACTGGCGCGAAGGCACACTTCCCCAAGTGTGGCGACATGCTGACATTACACTTATCCCCAAACCGGGTAAACCTATAAAAGTTGAAAATCTACGGCCCATCTCTCTAACATCATGCATTGGTAAGCTAATGGAGCACGTACTCTTGCGGCGCCTGCAACCTTTCCTGGAAGAACACTCTTTCCTTGCTAACACTCGATTCGGATATTGAGCTCATCTGTCTGCCCAAGATGTCCTTTTACAACTACGGGAGGAAGTCTTAGGACCACCGTCGCGCGCCCAAACGAGAGCACTTGTCGCCTTAGATCTCAAAGGGGCGTTCGATAATGTTGCACATGAACTTATCTTTCGCAATGTTGCAGAGTCACATTGTGGCGCTCGTATGTACAACTATATCCGCGCATTTCTTCGAGATCGCACAGCTACCATCGGAATCGGGCCGCATCGATCAGGTACAATTCGCCTTGTAGGGCGTGGGACACCACAGGGCTCTGTTCTTCTCCCACCCTATTCAATATCGCGCTTGCAGGGCTCCCCCGGCTTCTAGATCAGATCCCCGATGTCGCTCACGCTATTTATGCGGACGACATCACTATCTGGTGTACATGTGGTTGCGACGGTGCTTTCCAAAAGCGACTGCAGCAAGCAGTCGACACTTTCTCTGAGTATGCGAGAAAAGGGGGCTTAAATTGTGCTCCGCAAAAGTCGGAGCTCATAATCATTCATTCCCGCAGCCCCTCACCTATGCAGCCCATCACTGTACACGTGGATGGTATACCCATACCACAGGTCAGCCGTGCTCGCATCCTAGGCCTACACGTCCAGGCGGATGGCAGGTCTAAATATACTGTTTCCCTTCTATCCCGACAAACTGAGCAAATTCTGGCCATGATCAGGCGGGTGTCTAACAGGCGCTCGGGTCTTCGAGAAGAGGACCTGCTGCGCTTGGTGGAGGCATGCATCATCAGCCGTCTTACATACCATCTTCCCTTTCAGCGGTTGACCCAAGCGCAACAACTTCACGTTGATGCCCTCATTCGTAAAGCGACGAAGCTAGCCCATGGCCTACCGCACTATACTTCCACATACCGTCTCCTTAATTTAGGAACGCATAACACACTAGGAGAACTACTAGAGGCGCATTGGGTCAGTCACCGCCTGCGCCTCTTGCTCACACGTACTGGCCGCTATCTCCTTGCACGGTTAGGGCACTCTGTCCCCCCACTTGAACCTGAAGCCCGCCCAACGACCTTATCACCCGCCCTACGTAAGGTACTGATTATTCATCCCTTGCCGCGTAATATGCACCCAGTGCATGACAAAGGACGGCGTAAAGCTCGTGTGCGATACCTTAACCGCATGCTCGAAAACATCCCAGAATCCCAGGTTCTATACACAGACACGGCGCGCACTCAAGAGGGCTATACATCCGTAGTGTTGGATGGCACTGAATCCCTGAAGGACTCTGCTGCAATGCGCGGCACTAATGTCACGTACGGAGAAATTCTCGGCGTTGCTCTCGCCATTCAACACGCCGTTCGTGTCCCAGGGGAAGTGTATATACTGACGGACTCGCAACAGGCATGCTGGGCGTTCCTATCAGGACATGGCATTCCGAGAGCGGCACAACAAATGCTCAAACAGATCCCGAAAAAATGATTCAGTCACACCTTCCCGCATCCACTTAATGTGGACCCCTGGTCATGCCTCGCTGCCGGGCAATGAACGCGCACATGCAGTAGCCCGCGATATTTCCCTCCGGGCGGCCCGGCGTGGTGAAATGACCAGTTCAGGGTGGGGGGATCCCTTGCTGCGTTACGGAGAGATTCTCCGTCATTATAGAAGCGTTCACTGCACTCACCGTGCGCCACCACCATCCTTCTCGAGAGAGGACGCAGTGGCACTACGCCAGTTGCAAACCGACACTTTTCCTAATCTTGTCTCCCTGAACAAATTCTGGCCATACTGTTGTGCCGACAATTGTCCGGGCTGCGGCAGGTCACCCTCCATCTTCCACGTCACTATCGAGTGCACGGAAAACCTTTTCCCTCCATTACCACCCCTCCTCCGCCCGCTGCGCAAAAAAGAGCTGTGGGACGACGCCCTCCGCGACGGACCTACCGAGGTTCTGCGAGCCATCATACAACGGGCTCGACACGTCGCCGGAGTCGTCCTAGGGAACCCGGACTAGGGTTCCCTCCCATGCTTTTTGTTCTACCTACATAATAAAGATGTTTTGTCTCTCTCTCTCTCTCGGCACTCAGGATCAGCTCTCGACATGCTGTCTTCTCTCGTTGTCACCAGCGCCATTGAATCCGGTACGACAAGGACGGTTCTCTATTTTTTTTGCACGTCGTTCCGTTTCACCTTCGTGCTTATTTCTGTGACACCAATGAGACGTCGGGACTGTTGTTTGTTTCTTTTGTTTTCTATACGCTGTTCATTTGAAGTCGAGACTTGCTTGGGCGAGGCGACGAAAACTGTAAACACGCGGAGCAAGAGATAGGATGAAGAGCTGTTCACTGCAGAAGTCTCGGTTATGAGCATTCTTTCCTCCGTGGAACAAACGAAGATCGGCAGAAAGCTCGGTTATTTTATTTTTATTTTTTATTTTCAATACTGCCAGTCTTATACGAGCTTCAAGCAGAAGAGCATCAGTTCTTGGATACACACTACAGTTTTCAGTTTCACATTTGTACAGCGGCATACTTGTCAGAACTTCTAAGAGGACGCAGTGGCTGGAGGCAGAAATGCCTGAAGGGACTTCGAGGCCTTTACAAATTTCAATAGGTTCATTTTGAAAAAAATGGCGTTAATTGCATACAAACACTGAACAATCGGTACATTCTAAAAGACGGCATGCAAGACAGTTCTTATCTAGTAGAAAATACAACACTAGTTGTACACAAACACAAGAGCATTGGGAAGAATACACCAGAAAAACACACACTTACGTAACTGAGAACAAGTTACTGCACCCAGCAAAACAAATTTGTTTACGCGCAATTGAACGCGAACATTTATTCCACAAAAAAGAACCACTAGCAAAAAGACAATACAACACTAGTTGTACATAAGCACAACATCACTTAAAACAATACACCAGAAAAATACGCACTTTGATAACTTAGAACCAGTTACTGCAATCAGCAAGACAGATTCGTTTACGTGCGGTTGAACACAAACATTTATTCCACAAAAATAACCGCTAGAAAAAACCGATAACACGGCTCATCAAAAGCGCAAAAGATAACTGTAAAATTATTTGCAGAACATGCCCTCGAATTTTTAGGTGAACTCTGACAATGATTGTATACTGGTAATCGAGGAATCTAGACTATTCCATTCTCTTATCGACAGGAGAAAGAATGAATGCTTGAAGCAATCGTTGTTAAAGGTGTATTCTATAATGGTGAACACATGTTTGTGTGTTAGCTCTCTGGGTTCTGCTAGTGAGATATATTTTGATGCATCAATGCGGCTGCGGTTATAAAGCAGGTTGTGTAGAAATTTTAATCGTGCCAGTTTTGCTCTTGTCGCTAGCGTAGGAAGACTGCAAGATTCTAAAAGTTTAGTGAGCGAGTCGATGCGTTTATACTCGTTGTAGATAAACCTTACGGCCTTCCTTTGTACCCGTTCTAACCCTGCGATATGAGTGGCATACTGAGGGAACCAAACAGTGTTGGCGTGCTCTAAAATTGGACGAACGAATGTTGTGTAGGTTAAGAGCCTACTTTGTGTCGGTGCAAGTGGAAGACGCCTTCTTAAGAAAAACAGCTTGCACAAAGCGGCAGCTGTGACATTATTTATGTGTGCTTCCCATCTCAGATCGGAAGTTTATGTGACACCGAGATATTTCTGCAGCGTGACTCTTTGTAACGGTGTGTTGTTTATTGTGTAAGTAAACTCCGAGGGTGCCTTTTTTCTGGTCACCGTCATACAGACTGTTCTTGTTAAGTTTATCGACATTTGCCATTTTTCACACCAAGCCAATTTTTGCTAATAAACTATTTAGTGCCTTGTGGTCATCACCGTATTTAATTTCCCTGTAAATAACGCAGTCGTCAGCGAAAAGCTTAATTTTGCAGTCTATGTCGGCTGTAATGTCAAGCATATAGATAAAAAATAATAATGGCCCAAGGACAGAGCCTTGGGGCACACCTGACCTTACAGAAGCCGTCTCTGATAATGCGCCTTCGTAAACCACAAACTGTTGGCGGTCGCTAACGAAATCTTTTACCCAATTCGTAATTTCTCCACCCCCTATTATGTTTTCCAGTTTTGAAGTCAGTTTGTTATGAGAGACACGATCGAACGCTTTCGATAAATCAAGCCGTATTATATCTGTTTGGGAACGGCAATTTATACAGAGGGCAAGATCGTGAACAACTTCAGTAAGCTGGGTTACAGTTTATAAACCTTTCCGATAGCAGTGCTGGTAGGGAGACAAAAGGTTGTTACTTTCTAGGAAGACAGGTAAATGCTTTAGCATTATATGTTCGAGTATTTTGCATGACGTACTGGTGAACGATATTGGTCTGGAATTTGAAAGAACAGCTGTATCTCCAGTTTTGTGTATTGGAATAACCTTTGCTACTTTCCATTCAGATGGAAGTTTAGCAGTTTGAACAGATTTGTGATATATAATGCCCAGGTATTTACTGCACCACTCTGCATAGTGTAACAGAAAATTGTTGGCGATATCATCAGGGTCGCATGCTTTTTTTTGGGTTATGTTTAGAAGAAGGTTAAAAATGCCCTCATCACTTATAACTAATGGTTCAATTGGCTTTGCGACAAGGGGAATGATTGTAGGAGTGTTACGGTTGTCATCAGTGAAAACAGATTGAAAATAATTGTTGAACATATTGGCCTGACTAGCTCTTTCGCTATCGGTTAGAGATGAAGTTGTTCCTGTGCCAGGCCGAAAGTGTTTCTAGAATCGATAAAGGTTGCTCTTAATGTAGTCTGGTAGCGCGGTGGCAAAATAATATTCTTTAGTAAGTTTTGCCTTTCTCTTGAAGTCTGCCATAGCACTTGCCAGGTTAGACACGCGCACTGAATTTTTGCCTTTTTTTGATAATGTAACGTAGCCTTTTCACTTTGCGCTTGACCTGCAATACTTTGCGTGTCACCCACCGATTATGTTTGCGTTGCCTTTTAGCCCTTAGGGGAATAAAATTGGTAATACAAAATGTGACATTAGCCTTAGAGCTCGACCAAATGCGATTCACATTAGTCAATGGATCGAGAGCCAAGGTTGAAAACTTATCAAATTCTTGAGCCAAGTAGGCGAGAATGCTAGCATCATCAGCTTTATGAAAGTTTCGGACAGTTGTTACTGTTGATCGCGATGTTATGCTAAATCGTAGCTTCAATTTTCAGATTGGTATATGGTGATCAGAAAGATAAATCCCTGGGACAACATTAACGACTGTTTCATTTGGCGGAAATGGGCCACTAATCAAAATAAAGTCCCGAATTGTTTTCGTTTCCTCTGTTATTCTTGTTGGTTCTAAAACCATCTGCTGTAGACCGAAATTTAGAATCAAATCAATAAGTGTGTCTGATGACTGTGACGTGTATTGCATGTTGTTCCAGTCTATATCAGGCAGGTTGAAGTCCCCCATGACAACTAGGCGAGAATCTTGAGCATGATTTTGAAGAATTTCTTGAACCGCTATAATAAAATCACTCCCAGAAGAGGGACTTCTGTAGACACACCCGGTAACTATGTTAATGCCATCGCAAATAAATTTACAGAATACCGCTTCAGCACCCAAAACATCAGGAAGAGCGACAAAAGGAATAACTTGCTTATCAACAGGGCTACGCCAGCACCGCGCGTGGGCCGATCTTTCCGGATTACTGCGTACTCAGGAGGAGTGATTTCATCACTGAAGATATCCGGCGTCAACCACGTTTCGGTGATAGCTACGATGTGTGGTCCTGGATCTAGCAGTAATTGTTTGAGGCATGAAGACTTAGTTACTATGCTGCGGGCGTTTACGGTTGGTATTGTTATTTCTTCGGTGGAGCGTTTCGTCTCGCCTTCGGACGATTTACTGTGTCGACGTTTTTTTTTTTTGCAAAAGTACCCTCTCATTTTTTTTAAAAATCGTCCCAGACATAAGCGATGTCGTTAACACACAGCTTCCTGTACGCCAACGCTACTTTGTCCTTTTTTTTTCTCAGGTTGGCTATTGCACTGTCCCACAGCTTTTTTTTTCTGATTTCACGAGTTTTGCGAGAAATATCCTCTCCTATAGACAGATCAGTATCCTCGAGTTTGAAGCCATTCTTTAGAATTGTCGCCTTTTGCCTCGAATCGAAAAGTTTCATAATAACTGGCCTTATTTCGTTGGGTGCAGGCCTGCCCAGCCAGTGAATCCTTTCAATGTGAACCGGCTCCAGCTCAAGAATACTATCTATGATAGTGTTATTGACAGCGCGTTCAAGTTTTCCGCTTGTTTCATCCTTTGTTTCTTCTAGGCCGTAAACGATTAGGTTTGACCATCGGCTGCGGTTCTCAAGTTCCTCAATTCGTTGCTCAAGCGTTTTGATTGTGATGGTCATGGAAAAATGTGGTCTTGGCAGGAAGAAAGTTTTTCTTCGAGTGCTACCAGAGCATCTAGTTTGTTATCGACTAGTCTTTTTTCATTGATTTTCATCATATCCGTTGAAATTTCTTTCAGGTGTTTCATAATTTGAGTAAGCTCAGGCCCATGATTGGTCTCTACATCGCCCCCCAGCAACAACAGTCTTCCAAGAAACAATGCGCAGTCATACGCCAAGTCACACAGCCCAGGGCACGGCAGCACCAACAAGCAGCTCTGTCAGATGCGTCGTCATCCGAGGTTTTCATGTGCTAAAAGGTGTTTGCAATTAGTTTCGCATCGGTCTTCCAAGCAGAAAAACATGCGGAGGTCATTGCGATGGCAAAGCGGTTAGCGCCGTTTTCTGTGAACTCTCATTGCTTTGAGATAACCAGTTAGTGCTCTGATGCCCCGTGCTGAGACTTCTTTTTGGTAACATTTACCGCTGGCAAGCGAGTGCATCCACATCTTCCAGTTTGTACGGACTAGTGTAGTAGGGTGGTGTAGAAGGCGACAAAATTTCAAAATAGAGAATAAATATATTCTCCTTAAGGCGTGGGTCGTGCGTCTACTGTATATAGTAGCTACCTCTCGTTTTAGTCCTTTGGATATCTGCTGAATGGCTTGTATTTGATGAATATATGATGAAAAGATGCGAGATGGTGGTACTTGCTTGGAGTATTCCCTACATGGACGAAGGGATAGACACACAGACAGACGGATGGACAGACAGACTGACGGGTGGGCGGACGGACGGAAGGACGCAGTCAGCACATGACTCACGGTTTCTCGATAAAACCCTTTGAAGCTTCGCCCCACTCATCATCATTCACTCTGTGGATGGGAAGTGATTTTTTTAATTCACTCCTTACAATTATACATGAATGCTGAAGGTTTCCTTTGGGTACAAAGTATTTACTACTTAAATGCTTTCATGTACCAACCGTTCAAAACAATATTTTAAAAACAAATGAAAAATGCGTGAGATATCTGATTTGCCACAACCTGCTGGAAAAAATGAGACGCTGCGTGGGGCAAAATTAGACAATGAAAAAACTCATTCCTTCAGTTTTTGCAGTTGTAAGACGAAAATTTCTCTGTGGGCCTTTAGGCAGTTTTAAAGAGCCCAGTTTTTTTACTCCACGCATTGAATCTAGACAGAACACGGTGTTGTGTCGCTCTGAAACTCCTTGCGATAAAACACCACCAGGATTTCTTAGGGCTAATGTTGTCTTTTGTTAAACGCTTGCACTTCGCTGCAATATTCAACAATTGCAGGTCAGGTATGTTTGGACGTATCTTCTTCACCTCTTTTTGATGCATTGATACAGAACTGCTCAGGCGTTTTATGGCTTCATTTGCCGGAGGACTGTGTGAGGCAATGCAGTTAAAACTGTGCTAAACTCAGATTTTCTGGCGCTTATTTTTTTTCAATGAGGGTATTAAAAAAACCTCATTAAAAACCAGTGGCTATACGTGTTTTTGAATGACTTAACTTGGAGACTACACCCTTTTTATGCGTCTCTTTAGATCATCCTCGGGAACACAGAAAAACCTCGATGCAGTGCGAATGGAGAGAAAGATGTTTTGAACGGCGGTCAGTGCTTTTTCATGTCGTTTTCCTCCCAGAACGCTCTATACAATACTTTCTTGTATGTTCATACCCTCCTAAACAAGCAAATATTATATTTTATGGGTGCAAATCAATAGTTCAAATAATATGGCACTTTCTAAAGCGATTGGATGCCTTTTTGACGTGAATTGCCCCTCTCACAAGCCAGATTTCAGAAAAATTTTTGCTTTGTCCCCGGGCACTAAGCGAACTTCCGGCGTTATGTAGCTGGTAGCTTCAGCGCAAATCTGAAAGTTCTGGCGAGCAGAACTTTGCCCCTTTTTGACAGACACATTCACACCAGCCGCGTAAGCTTTCCCGCCCACATGCTATGAGCAAGCATCAACTTTTACGCATGAAAAAGTAGACAAGAACACGCACTTGTCACTGAAAAAAAAAACAAGGAAAGGTAGCTTTACATGCGGAGCGTTTCTTAGCCACACGATGTCGCGGATCCGGCGTCGGCGGCGGCGCCTTCCACACCCTCATTGTGCGTGCTCGCCTCCCGTAACGGTTTAAGAAGACACCCGCAATACTGTCGCCTCCCTCTCCCTCTCTCACCTCGCAAGGCCGACGCCGGCAACGTCTGCTTGTAAGAAAAAAAACCGACTGCTCGCGCTGCCCAACCGTTCGTAATTCAGTCAAAGGCGTCTTTATTTGGCTTTTGTTTACTTGACGCTTTGCTTGACTCGAGTAGACGCAATAGAAGCAACAGTACCTTCAACCAGTAGCGCGGCACTACCCAACATCAGAGTCGAACACTCGTTGAAGGCCACGCTTCTCCTTCATTCAATAAATAAGAATAATAAACATTAAATAACAATTAGGCATTCCCAAACCATAGCCAATTACGCAACATTCACGCGGTACCCCCACCACGCTGCAACGCATTCACTCGAGTTAACCCCTTGGGAAGGTGCGGCCGTGGTTTTCATTATTATTATTATTATTATTATTATTATTATTATCATTATTAGCTACGGAGGCTGGCAAAGCCGAATTGTCGTGTTTTGTCCCGTGTCTCATTTTACTCCACCCTACCCTACATACTGATACACGTTGCAGTATGTGTTTGCTCTCGTTTCTGGTGGCGCATCTGTAAAAACAACGATTGAAAAAGGTGGGAGCTGTTTCTTTTCAGTACTCTGCACGAATAAAAATAATTTCGTACGAATTTTAGCACTCAGAAGAGAGGCAAAATAGAATGAATTCTCGAAGCAGCGAAGGCGGTGGCGGCAGCAGTCCTTGGCATGCACGATGGGCAGAACCAATGTGGATATTCTCGACGCGCGCAGACGTGGTTTGCGGCAGCTCCGGCATTTTCATTTTCCCTTCACATCTCAAGTGTGAATGTAGCCTAAGGAACCAACTCACCGACCTACTTGCGCAGAACACACAATAAACATTTTGCTCTGTCCTTCCATATCTAGCCACCATTAGCATAGTTTTCGCCTCACCACTGCTTGTCTCAACTTCGAATTGACTGCGAATGAAAAACGCCATTGCACACGTGACGTTTTAGTGACGTTCACGAAATGGTGACGTCTGGTCAGACAGTCTTACACTGTAAGCAAAAACTATCCGAGTTTGGGTTTTTTGCGGCTCATGACCTCTGAAAACTCTCTCGCGTTTAAATTTACTACCTCGTGTAGGAGTAAAAGATAGTACATGACATAGTTTTACCACCACCTCTCAGGCAAGTAGTAAAAGGATGTCAAAATCCAGTTTTACCGCGCAGGGAGTTTTCTATCACGTGATTTTTAACCTGCGTTTCAGAGTTTCTTATCACGTGACGGCTAGGTGCAGGTGCTTTGGTGGCTTTTGCCCCATACCCCCCTTGTGACGCTCTCAGTGAACCCTGAAGGTACGCGAGGACCACAGATGTTTTTTTGTTGTTTTTTTGGCATCGCCGTGCCTCAGGACTGACCTCGAGTCAACGCACTTTCACTGGAACTGGGGGCAGCATAAGCCCAACAAGCGAGAACAGCATTCTGTGAACGAAAAAAAAAAAGACGGGGGGGGGGGGGGGCTCTCAAAAAAGAAAAAAAAAGAAAGAAAACCTGCTGTGGAAGGTTGTCCTGCATATTTTCGCAAATTGTTGGCTTTTTCTCGGCGGGGGCTTTGGAGAGAGACGGTGCAATAAGCTCGGTATCTGTGTCTGGTTGGGCTGATGGATCTCACGTGTTTCCTACATCATCGAGCGACCCTGCGATTTTGAGCGCCTCCGAACCTGCACGACGCGGATACTTCGCTTCCGTGCCGAATAGCGAAGATCTGCCAGTGGTAACAAAATCAATCTGGTGTCATCGTCCGTGCTTGCCTACTGGAGAAGCAATAGGCAAAATGCTTCACTCTGTCGTCGGCCCCGAGTCGCGGCCGCCAGTGACCAGTGGGAGTGTGTCGCCGGGGCAGGTGAAAGAAGCATCGCATATATTTTGTTCCACAATAGGCGATGTCTGCATGAGTAAAGTACTGCCCGAATTGCCCGCCTCATGTACCAACAGTTCTCAAACATGTAGCGCGAAGCCGATACGACGCAGACGGAACCAACAAGCGGCTGCCGGCGAGCACGAAGAAAACCCGGACGGTGGTCTTTCGTTGGAAGTATGCATACACCGCCCCGTCCCCATAAGATAGCGGTCACGTGTTCATTTGTGTGTGAAATAACGACGAAATTCGCGCATGATATATGTTCTGTGATCGCCAGCTGTGTTTCATCGGATAGCCGTGCTCCTCGAAAAGGCCTAGTACGCCGTCGCTAAGAAGCTTGTGTGCAGGCGTGCACCGCTCCTCTACGCCCGTTGCGATGAATGTATACATGCTGCTACAGTGTTTGTGCACCGTCGCTTAATGAAAATCGTTGAGCTACCATGGTTTGTGCGTACTTAGGTATATATTATGGACTTGTGCATCTGCAGTGCTAACACGCGTGGGGCCATCAGCCCGGTGTGCCAAGTAATCATCGGATACTCAAAAAAGTGAGATCGGGTAGATTTATAATAAAAGGTCGGTGTGACATTTAGTGCCCTGCCGCCCACTTTAAATTTACGCTTGCACCTTCAACCGTTGTAGTAATTCGACACGTTCGGTCAAAAAGTTGTGCCTATATATACCGGATTGTCAAACTGTAGTTGAGAACGCGTGCAGTCTGTTCGAGTGGTGTATTATTCTGTATTTGTTGTGTGTTGCTGTATGTCTGTATGTGAATCTATGTGTCACCAATTCTGCCGTTTAATAAATTCTATCAATTCTGCTATTCAATAAATTTGTCGACTCTGGGCGAATGCACCTGTCAATTTTGTCCGACTCTGGGCGAATGCACCTGTCAACTGTGTGGGAATAGTCACTTTTTGTTCTTCCTGCTAGATTGTTAACTGCTTCCCGCAATTTTTTTTGGTTGATTTCGCAGCCGATAGAAAAGTTCCTCAAAGTACGCGTCTTTCGCCCTTTTAATATCGTTGTTTAATATATTTCTATATTTCTTATACTCGTTTAGCACTTCTGGATCGCGATTTCTAAGAAACTTGAATAAAAAATATTGAATTCTTATGTTTTATACGTTTATACAAGTTTTTATCTACCCATGGACGCGAATCAGAGAAAATTAATTTATTATAGAAGGTTCCTGGTTTGGCTCCACGTCTTCTCTGCAGTGTTCTGCGCCGAGCAGCCTCAAAACTGCTACAACTTAGATAGTTTTAAGCCAGAATAGCTAGCAACACTGTACCTTAACATCGGACGCGTGAGCGTCGATGCGGTCGACGCGTGCCAGTGGTTGGCCGCCCTTTTCCTCCACGGGCGCGACAAAGTGCTTTTGACGCGTAGGCGCGAGCATACGCATTGCAGTGATTGGCACTTTAGGGGCCTTACCCTGGCCGAGATTGGGAGGACTCTAGCAGGCGCCTATCTAACAAGAACACGCAGCGCTGAGTGTGCAGACGCTGTCTGAACGGCAGTGTGCCGCTTGCGTGACTGACCAAAGAGAGAGCGCATCTGCGAGTAACCCATGCCTTCACAAACCTAACTTACCTTATTCATATGAATTAAGCCAACTTTAACTATAAGTGCTGCTGAATGGGCGAGTTGGTGCATAATTAAATGACATTGCTATAGCGCAGCTCAGTTTGAGCATGAAGAAAACCGCTGCAACTTAGACAGTTTTAAGCCAAAAGATCAAGCAACACTGTGCCTCAACCTTGGACGCGTGAGCTTCGATGCGGCTGAAGCATGCCAGTGCTTTGTGTGAGTATGCTGTTTTAGGCCTTATCTCAAAAAGAGCTCAATTTTCTGAAGCGTTTGCTGTGAAGCACTGATATAGGATTGTTAATTCAAGATCAGATCACAACTAGGTTTCCTTGGTAGCGTGTGCTGTGCCACACGTGTACGGTTATATCATGTGTGGTGTCACGTGGAATGAGCTATATAATGTGTTGAAAGACAAGGCAATAAACAAAAGTTGGAAGTTAGCACACACACTATCGTCTGTTTCTTTTCGCCTTCTTTACTGCGTAGCGTCTGCACGCTCAAACTCAGCTGCGCGAAAGCGATCTGATCTTAACCGTAAGTCCGCCCTTAAGGCGTTTCAAGAACCTACCTTGAACTTATCGCAGAGCATTCCTCGTACTTTAACAGACACTTAAGTCAAATAACAATTTACGTGAGACTGAAAGCTAAAAGTATGACCTTTAAAACGACAACATTTTTGATTGATATCTAGGGTTTAACGTCCCAAAACCACCATATGATTATGAGAGACGCCGTAGTGGAGGGCTCCGGAAATTTCGTCCGCCTGGGGTTCTTTAACGTGCACCCAAATCTGAGCACACGGGCCTACAACATTTCCGCCTCCATCGGAAATGCAGCCGCCGCAGCCGGGATTCGATCCCGCGACCGGCGACGACAACATTATCAACATGTTGTTTTACGGCATGTTCTTTTATGGAGTGAGCCCTACTTATCGAAACAAAGTAAACGCAAGTGAACACATGCACTACGGTAGGATATTTCAGTCTCAAAGTGATCCCGATGACGTCACACCAAGCGCCTACAATCAACCACTAGTAATCAAACTACCTGCACTAAATAAATAACCTTCTGTACATCAAGAGACGCAATAAAATGCCACTTGTTCGTTTTTGGTTGTTTCACGAAAAAAGAGAACCGTCAGCATAAATATTGGGAAAGGCACGAGTGCTTCAAACTTCAATGTTCCCCTGCGTTTATTGAACAGGTCGTGCCATCTAGCGGGGTCCAGTTGAACCAAAAGACGTCTGTCATCTCGGAGTCAAAGGCAGCCATTGTTTTTGCTGTGGCTCGCGCTGGTTTTGTTCTACTGCTACTAGTTTCGGCGGGCACGCAGGGAAGCCGGGCAACATTGTGTATGGCAACAGTGATGTGAGACGGTGCAGCGAGTGATTCGGAGTGCGCTAACCCGACGCAAACCACTAAAACGTGGTTTTATTTCAAAATGTGCACTTCCTTGGCACAAAAGTAACTACGATGTTTCTGGGCTACTATTTCTACACTCATCATCAACTTAATAGGTGCCTTTAGTGTCCCTTCAAGTAAGGCTCGGGTAAAGTAGCCTAAGACCTACCTCAAGGCTTCCTTAAACAACATAACGGAGGACAACTTTGCGTAGTCTGTTTTTATGTGGACGACAAGAAGAAATATTCTCACAACATCATACCTATTGTAATTCCACAGTGCCATATTTTTCATGACTGCTGCATTCCTGTTACCTTTAGTCGTCACGTATAATTCGTGTTCCCGCAGATACTCATCCTACTGCTTATCCATACGCCCAGATATTTGTATTCATCTGTTATCTCTAGCGTGACCTCCTGTATTTTAAGCTCACTACCTTCGTTGTCATTGAAAATCATGACTGCTGATTTTTTCTTACTGAATCTAAAATCTAACCTATCTCTCTCATTACCGCAGATGTCCATCAATCTCTGCAAATCTTCCTTGTTGTTGGCTATTAGCACTATATCATCTGCGTACATTAATGCTGGTAGTGCCTGATCAATAAGTTTTCCTTGTTTGACTAAAGAGAGGTTGAAGCCCAGTCCACTTCCCTCTAATTTTGCCTCTAATCCTTGTAGGTACATCATGAACAATAAAGGTGACAGGGAGCACCCCTGCCTAAGCCCCCATTTTACCTCTGCAGTCTTGGATACCTGTTTTTCCCACTTTATAACTACCTTGTTACCTTTATAGGTACCCTTTAAAAGATTACTGACTACATGTTCCACGCCTAGTGTGTGCACTATTCCTCACAATTCCTCTTGAACCACACTATCGTACGCTTCCTTGATATCCAAAAATGCTAGCCACAGGGGCCTGTGTTCCTTTTCTGCTATTTCGATGCACTGCGTCAGTGAGAACAGATTGTCTTCCGACCTCCTGTGTTTCCGAAACCCATTCTGCAGATCCCCCCGCACCCCCTCATCCTCTATCTATGCCTGCAGTCTTCCCTTTATAATCTGCATCGCCAGCCTGTAAACCACTGGTGTCACTGTTATAGGACGGTAGTTGTTTATGTCAGCTTTGTCCCCCTTTCCTTTATAGATCATGCTCATCCTGCTAAGTTTCCATCCATCGGGAACTTCACGATCGATTATTATTGTGCTCACTGCGCCTCTCAAAGCCTGCTTAGACTTCGGACCTAATGTCTTTATCAGCCTAATTGGAATGTCATCTGGGCCTCTTGATGTACTACTAGGAACCCTTTTCTCAGCCCTTTCCCACTCTTGTTGTGAAAATGGAGCCATTGCACCACTTGATTCGTTCTTGTCTATTGTGGTGCATAAAGTACTTCTTTGTTGAAGTTTTTCTGTCACCCTAGTTCTTACATATTCAATAGCTCCGTCCCCTTCTAGCCTAGCACCTTGGGCTGTAGTTATAAAACTCTGTTCTAGGCTCAACTCATTTCTTAGGGAGTTTACGTGGTTCCAAAATTGCGCAGCTGCCTTTCTATCTTTTTTATGTACTTCTGCCAGCCACTGAGCTCCCTTCCTTCTAATATTTTCATTGATGAGAAGGGATGCATCCCTTCTACAGCTTAGAAAGATTGCCCATTTTCTTTCAACATCATCTGTCGGTTCACCCCGCTGCTTAGCATGTCTGTGTTCCCTAGAGGCTTCCTGACGTTTTGCTATGGCTCTCTTAACTTCCTCATCCCACCAACTTTTGGGTTTGTGTCTTCTTTTCCGGGGTGACTTGTCACGCGTCTTAGCGAGCTCTAGCTCAAAGAGTCTAATTAGATTCGTGTATGTCCACACTGTCTTATTATCCTCCGTGGTTACTTTCTCAATTTGTTTAGTGGCTATTTCAATTTGCCTTTCTGGATAAAAATTTTCCTGTAGTTACTCATCTTGTTTCCTTCCCACTTTCACTGCTATTCAAAAACTTAGCTTGATATGTTTGTGATTGCTACCCAGAGTTCTGCGCCACCTTCATCTATGTGCATTCCCCTGAGCTTATCATACATCCTAGGTGACATCAGTGCATAATCTATCGTCGCCTGAAGCCTTCCTACCTCCCATGTTCTTTGCCCTTCACACTTCTCGGTACTGTTGCAAATGATCAAATCAAGCCTTTCACACATATCTATGATCATTTTGCCTGTCGGGTCGGTATACCCATCTATCTGCGAGAGCAAAGCAGCGCCTCTAGCGGGAGCAATGAGAACTAGTGTACACGTCACCGACAATGGAGAAGGTGGAAGCATAAGAGGCTTGACAAGCAAGCTCATAAAATATTTGAAAAGTCCCCTGTTCACTCAAGCGTGGCCTGCACCAAGCGATTGCTTTACACTGAGGAGCCTATTCGCCATGAAAGAGATACTTGTCATTAATTACCTAAGGAAACAAGTTACAGACACAGTGTCTTTTCTTTCAAGGGAACCTCCAGTTGTTTTTTTTATTCAGTCACAGTATTAGCTTCAGCGATAATATAAAACGTGTTCCAACATCATCACCCCTATTTCACGCGTGCATGGCTTGATCGTCTTTTTTCGTTTCACTTTTTGCAGTTTTTTTTTCTCCAGTTTTCTTTCACTGGCTTTTTTTGCCGATCACCTTTCCGTTGTTCAGTGCTTGCAGAATTCTCCGCAATTTGTTAACTACCCTTTTTTATACCTCGACCTGCGTTCAGCCTGCGAAAAGCCGTGTGACACACTGTCTATAAACTGACCGCTGTGGTGGAACTCATCGTCCGGTCCGTGTCCGGCCAGCGGAACCTCCGGTGCCTGCGGTTCCTCGTCCTCCCAGTGGTCGGAGTGGGGGCCAGTGGCCGACAAGAAGGAGTTGGGTTTCCTGCGGGCTAGCAGCCACGGCGCCACAGCAGGGTGGTCGAGGGAGAGCACGCTTAGGAGGAGGTAGGCGCAGCCGAAGCCGAATGTGATGCCCGTTCCCAGCGGGAGAAGGAAGCCCCGCGGCGCGGGAAGCCACGAACCACCTACGGACACCACCTGTGGCCGGCCGCTCTCCATCGCCTTACTACAAGAGAGACACAATAAGAACCACATCAAGAATAGTACAATATTTCCCCCAGTCACAGTGATGGGGAGGGGGCTAGGATAAGCAATCCCCAAATTCTGTCTATGATGAACAATCCTCGCGCGGTATACGCTGTAGCCCTTGAAACACACACAGATACAGACAAACAGCACGTGTGAAAAAAAGGAAGGGGTCTCATCACAAGATATGGTAATCAGTCCTCCCTTGTGGTGCGGTGGAGCCTTGGGCTAATTAGTAGCGACCATAATACGACGTACTTTGTAGCGTATAGAGTACGAGAAGATATAACAAGCTGACTGATCTCACTTTTCCATGAGTCGCACTACAAATCTTGTGGCTTTCCAGGCGTAATCTTTACAATGGGGCCGCATGTGTTGCTAAGAGGCGGTATTGAATAGTCTTGAGAAGTCAGTCGCTTTGTAGTGCGTCACTGCAGTTTTATCAAGTCTTCTAGTAGGTCTCCGCTGAATAGATCCGGGAGTCCTTTTTGATAACCAAATTTGTCGGGAGACATAATTTTGTACGCGTGTTTCCCATTCATTCATGGCAGAACTTTGTTGCCACCAAGAGATCACGTCATATAGAGATGTCCCCAAAAAGCATGGAGATTCAAGTTCAAGGTACGCTGATTGACTCAGACCAGTATAACCCTCATGACTGGACCCAAGTTTTCACAGCCTAGGCACACACCTACAGGATAAACGAAAAAAGACCCGCGGTACGAACGCCGATCCTTCTGTGTGAGAGACACCGAGTCAGTCGCAGGAGTCGCTGGTGTACCCCCGAGCTCCCGCGCTCCAGACATCATCGCTGCAGCTGCGCGTTCTTCATACAACTGCAAAAAAGATTAAGCAACTACCACCGCTTCTACGCAACGTATATAAAGGGGTATTCCACTCCCAGAGAAGCCTCGACCTTACGACACAGCAGCCATGCTACCTCCACGCCACTCTCACCCAGGCCGTTGAGCTCACCGACCCATCTATGCTGACCCTACGGATTCATTCCATCAACAACTCTTGCACAGTGTCTGCAATGCATCAAGAGGATGCACTCAAGCTTGTGCAGCACCATCAAATAACATACAAACAGCGTGAGTATGCCATAATGACATACATTGAACCCCCGATGGCTCGGTCTGGGGAGTTATTACAAACACCTACTGGAAAGAATCGCCACAAGAACTACCCGCGGACTTGATCGCCCGCAACCTTCATGAAACCATACTAGACGCTCGACCAATGGAATTCACATGTTCAATTCTTATTACCTTCGGTCAAGCCATACTCCTCCGGAGAATCGCTAATGGTGGAGGACTGTATCTGTGCACGCCCTACACACCAAGGTGCGAGACGTGTAGTAACTGCCGGACCATAGGCCACCGCACATTTGTATGTATCCAACCTGGGTCCCACAAATGCCCCAGATGTGGCGAGTTACAACCGAAGGAAGCAAACACCTAATGTACTCCAGTTTGTATTATCCCCGAGGGTCCGCATCTGTCGGGAAGCCAGAAGTGCAAGCACCCGAACCTAAAATCACCAGGCCTACAATAGAGCGTGAAGCTCGAGAGTAGACCACACACACCACACGATTAGACCACACAATACCAGATTCAAGGCCCAACGCCCTGAGAAACCTGCTGGCCCACGAGACGGACACTTCAAGAGCTCCAAAGCCCAAGAGGACCAGCATACAGTGACCAACACACCATCTGCCCCGGACCCCCGTGACCAGGAGCTGCGGGCAATGCATGTGCAGGTAAGCCATCTTATGACCCTTATAACCCAAAACCTTGCTCCCTCCTCATCTCCGCAACAATTGCCCCTTCCCACCCACCCACCTAGATCCAGCCAACCACGGAGTTATCAAACAGCTCAGCCACACACTCCTCGCCCCCCATAAAAAGAAGCCCTGTTCGGGCTAAGACGACGATGATTATCAAACTGACCTCAAAAACTTGGAGGCGAAATTCAATGCCAAATTAGTAGCTTTGGAGGCGCGCTTCAAAGACTAATTCTCAACACTAGCCGACCAGCTGTCCAATTCTTTTAGAAACAAATTAATGCACTATTCACATGCCTAACCCAAATCCTGGAAAGTAAGTTCGCGCAATTTGAGACCCACCTGCAGAGGCTCGACACCGCTTGCAGCTCATCACGTGAGGGCTCTTGCAGCTCATCACGTGAGGGGTCTATATGATCTTCCATATACACACACCCTCCCCCTACGTCCCTTTCACTACAGCCACAGCAGCCAATCCTTGCTCTACCCACGCTTTAATATGGCCGGTCGCGATAATTTTAACCATTTATCACTGCTCCAGTGGAACTGCCGCGGCTTTTGGTATAAGCACGCGCCGCTCTAGCTTTTAGTATCTAGCCTTTCTGCCATACCTAAACTTCTTTTGTTACAAGATACACAACAACAAGCTAAACTTCCCAGTTAAAACGCACTACACTCAGACACCACCGAGGCTTCCCAAGTGTCCATACTCATTCACCGCACCGTTACTTACCAAGAACACACCATGACTTCCCCCCCATACGTCCCCAACCTAGCAACCTTTCCCCAAAACGTGGATGACACCTTCTATGGCGCATTATCAATCCCACACACTCAAGCGCAACGTCACAACATCACATTACACGACTACTTCACAACTCGACGCTTTACCCTGACAGTCTTCCGGAGGAACTCCGCAAAACGCACACAGTACCCCGCACCTCCTACCCTCTCAATCCTACACAGGAGCCTTGAATGAGACTCTGGACAAGGAAATTTCAGAGCAAGAGGTTCGTATGGTCCTCCAGAGCATCCGCACAAACTCTGCACCGGGAAAAGACATGATTACTAACTCTATGTTCTGAAACCTGGACGATCGATCGGTTGCCCAGCTTACAGAATACTTTAATAAATGATGGAACGAAGATACCCTGCCACAGTCCTGGCACCATGCTAAGATTACCCTTGTCCCTAAACCTAACAGACGCTTTACCATGTCAGACCTTTGGCCTATTTAACTGACATCATGTCTCAGGAAGCTTCTCGAACAGGTTGCATCAAACAGACTAGCTCAACACATGCATGACCACAGTCTATACCCGCAAACTATGATGGGCTTCCGTTCATGTCTCTCCGCCCAAGATGTCATGCTTCAACTGATGCATAACATCCTTGATCCTACAATCCCCGCTCATACTAAAGCCGTCTTGGCCCTAACCTTGTTCAAGGCTTTGATCGCGTAGAACACCAAGCGATCATGGTGGCTCTCTCCCCCCTCAATGTGGGAGTTTGCATGTAAGGCTGCATACAATCCTTCCTCTCGGGACGCACGGCCAAGGTGCCCATGCGTCCCCTTCATACAACCTCAGCGGAGTTGGCACTCCGCAAGGTTCAGTCCTTCACCCTTTTCTCTTCAATGTCACACTCATTCCCTTAGCCCGTGCTCTTTACAATATCCCTTACCTTCGCCACACCCTCTACACTGACGACATCACTCTGTCCACTACCCACGGTAGTGATGGAGACTTAGAAGAAATATTACAAACTGCTACCAACATCACACAGCAACACGCACAATGCATTGGTCTCTCCTGCGCCCAGAAAAAATCTGAGCATCTTCTCATACGCCCTTCACCATGTACTCTTTCCACTACCACTATCACTATTACTCTAACCGGCCATGCTATCCCGGAGGTCGACACACTCCCGACCTTTGGCCTCCACATAAAAAACAACGGCTGTAACACTTTCATCGTCCGGAAACTGGAGCGGGTAACGGAGGCGCCCTCACACCTTGTCCGCCGAGTTTTAGGAAAACATTATGGCATGAAAGAACACGAATTTGTGTCGACTCATTCGTGCCTTCATACTGAGCCGCTTCCTTTATACAGTCCCATATCTCCGACTTCGACAAGAAGAAATAGCCACCTGGATGCCATGCTTCGAAAAGACACACAAGGTGGCTTTACATCTTTCTCCTAACACCTAAACCACTAAACTTCTTCAACTTAGGCTTCATAACACTACACACGAACTGATAGAGGCCTACAGACAAGCCCAATACACTCGTCTAGCTGAGACTTTAACTAGACGCCACATATTTGACACCCTCAACATTCACATACCAGCAGCCGGACCTTCATTCCTACTAGTCCCTCCACACATATACACACAGCTCACCATAAAGCCTCTCCCTAAAAACACCCACGTTGCATACTGTTTGGCCCGCCACAAGGCCCGTGCAAAACCTTTCCAAAAGTACTGCGGTTCTGAGGGGGATGCCCTATCAGTGGATGCAGCTTGCACGGACGATGACGCGGCAGTTGCAGCCATTTATCGCACACTCAAGCCCATCCCAACTCTCCGCCCAACTCCTGCATCCAACCCGCAATCCTCGGAAGAAGCGGAAATCGAACTTGCCCTCACTTGCATTGATGCCCGGTACGTCTTTTTTTTACTCAAAAACCGCAATTCTAAATTTTGGGCGAAACTGAGTCCATGAGACCGCTTTCGGCATACTCAGCTCCCCTCCCACACACACACACATCTGGCCCGCCATGTGGAGCTGATCTGGGTGCCTGCTCGCTCTGGAAATCCCAGCAACGAAGCCGCCAATTACCACGCCTGAGGTCTCATCAACCGGGCAGCGGCAGACTCAGAGTCGGGCTCTTTCAGGGAGCGCATGCATTCCCCCAGCAAGATTACTGAAACATACCGCATGGAACGCCAGCTATGCCCTCCACCCCACCGATCCCTGAACAATTTTCATCAGATATTATTTTTTTATTTGATACCCACAGCGCCATAAGGCATTACAGTGGGGGGAATACAACATGATTACATGACAGAACACAAGCTCAATTTGCGGCAAGTACAGTACAGCCTAACCAGATAGTAGGAAGTACACTGAATACATAACGTAACGGAGTTTGACAAAAATGTGCGAAAAATGCCAGCGGGTAGCATACAGTAAGACTAAAACGTTTACAATATGTATACCACACAACAAAACACCCGTCATCAACTGAACAATTCACTTGACTCTAACAAAGAAAAAAATGAATCACTACCAACAGCGACAACGATCGCTGAAGATAATCTATTCCACTGGGAAACCGTTTTAGGAAAAAAAGAATTACTGAACGCTGCTGTCTTACATCGGTACTCCCGCACTTTGTAAATATGATCGACTCGTCCAGACACGTAATGAGGTGAAAAGATGTAACTGTCACGAGGAATACAAGTTCGAGATAAGTATACATCATGGAAAAGCTTCAGACGCTGCTTAGCCCGGCGTGTGACCAACTGTTCCCATCTTAAAGCTTGCTTGCAGCGCGTCATGCTGAAGTTGTAACTCTTAACAATGTTTCCCAGGACATAATGGGCGCCCATGTTTTGCACTTTTCCTATTTATCTTTATCGAGGGCAGTGGGCGAGTCCCATACGCTGCTCGCGTAATCAAGTATGATTTGTACAGTAATTCCCGCGTGGACTGGGGAAACTCACGCGTGTTTCGCCGCAGGAACCACAGTGGTCTACAAACCTTAGCTGTCGCATAATCAACCTGTTTGTGCCAACACAGAGTTGGCGTGAAAAATACGCCCAAATACCTGCACTCAGAGAGTATTTTCAAAACCTTCTTGTTTATAATACACGAGACGAGGCTTCATCCTTTTTTCTAGAAAATGTCATACACATTGCCTTCTCCAAATTAAGTTGCATTTGCCATTTTTTCCACCATGCATTTATCTTGTCCAAGTCGTCTTGAACTGCACCCCGATCACTTTCGCAGTTTATTGCTCTATAAACGATGCAGTCATCTGCAAACATTCTCATCGACGATTGTACGTCCAGGGTGATGTCATTAATATACATTGAAAACAATAATGGGCCCCGTACTGACCCCTGAGGGACCCCGGACGTCACATTGATAGTGGATCACTGTTCACCGTTCACGACGACGTACTGCTGCCTGTAATTTGAGTATTCTGCTATCCAGTCAATAACTTTCAGGTTAGTTTTGTATTGGGTCATTTTCTGCAATATTAAATTATGGGGAACCCAATCAAACGCTTTTCTGAAGTAAAAAAAATGCAGTCAATGACCGAGTCCCACATCAACGCCTGTTGGCTAAACTTTCCTCCCTATCTATAGATCCCTTAGTACTGTCCTGGATTTCGTCGTTCCTTTCAGACCGCACTCAGTTTACTGTTATTGGTAACCACCGCTTCAATATATCTCAAGTTATTTCAGGCGTGCCTCAAGGCTCTGTCCTCGGACCACTTTTATTTTTAGTCTTCATTAATGACCCTCCTAGTGGTATTTCGTCCACGATTCGCCTTTTCGCGGACTATTGCGTTCTTTATCGTCGCATAACTTCCACCACTGATCAGCAACTTCTGCAAAGAGACCTTGATGTAATAGAAACCTGGTGCGCCCACTGGCTGATGAAGCTCAATGTATCAAAATGCAAGAGCATGCAAGTGTCACGAAAGCATTGCACCCTAGATTATTCATACACATTAAACTCCACGGCTCTTTCATGCGTAAATTCGTAGCGTTATCTAGGTGTCCTTATCACTGAAAAGCTCAATTGGTCCGAACACATCACGAAATTAGTTGCAGATACATCGAAAATTCTTGGCTTCATTAAACACTCCCTTTCTTTGTCTCCGAGTAACATCCGAAAACTTGCCTATGAAGTATACGTCAGACCTAAACTCGAGTATGCCTGCGCTATATGGAGTCCACATCAAAACTAGTAATTGAATTATTAGAAAGCGTCCAGAATAGGGCCACTCGCTTGATCAGTTCTGAGTATAGTAGTTGGGTCAGCATCAGTGACATCAAATCATCCATCAGTCTCGACTCCTTAGCCCAACGAAGAAAGACACTGCGTCTGGTACTGTTTCACAACCTGTATCATAATCGTCCGGACCTTCGAACCTCCACTTTAATAGCACCTGTGCGAACATCATGTCGACTTTTCAATTCCATGAGTGTGCAGCGTATAACTGGCTCTACAACCGCATTCAACAAGTCTTTCTTGCCTTTGACCATAGAGGAATGGAACTCGCTTCCCGAATCAATAGTACACCAACGTGACAATTCGAAATTCAGGCAGTTAGTATCAGCCCATTTAGTTAAATGAATTTGACCGACAACAGACACCTGTACTCCACCGACTCGCACAAGAAAGTGGAAGCTTACTTTTAAGCTGCTGCTTCTTACAAGTGTATATTAAACATTTTGTACTGTACCTTTTTTATTCTTTATTCTTTCGTAAATATTGTACCGCTAAAGTTATATAATACCACTGTCCTCGACTCCGTAACAATGTATAACGAAACCACTCCTTATTGTAGATTCTGCTTACAAAATCAGTCCATTTATCATTTTGTAAACACGTACTATGAAGTTTGTTTGTTTATTTGTTTCTTATTAGTTTTCTTTTCTTTCCCCTTTGTTTTGTGCATGTCGAACCGCAATGCAAATACTTTGCAAACGCATGCGGAAATGCGTAGCATGTGTCATTTTTGTTTTTATTTTCAGTTTCGCAGCAGTGCACAGAGCAAACATGCCTTTTTCCTTTGTAAATTTGACCTTGTATGCAATTTCGATGCTCCCCCCCCCCTTATGAAATTCCCAACCCAGGGCCCTTAAGGGACAATAAATGATGATGATGATGAATACTGGTTCGGTTGTCCAGGACGCATGCTACCTCATGAGTAAATTCAATTAACTGGGTCACACAAAAATGGTCCTTGCGAAAGCCATGTTGTCGTTCATTTAAAATGGAATTGGCTTCTAAACGCTTTATTAATGATGAGTATAAGACATGCTCTAAAATTTTGCAGCAAATGGCTGTTAACGATATAGGACGATAATATGAAACAATTTCTTGTGGTCCTGATTTGTGAATAGGTACAACAGCAGCCAATTTCTAATCACTAGGTAAGGCACAATCGCGTAAAGATTTTTCAAAGATTATTACTAAATACCGAAACACTATGTGCGCACAGGATTTTAAGAGATGGTTAGCCAGTCCATCAGGCCCAGAAGCTTTTGATACATCTAGGCGCTTTAGCAGAGTTTCAACGCCTTGGCTATAAAGTACAATATCGTCCATCTGAGTCTCCTTCGGAGAAGGTACAGATAAACAATACGCATTTGTTTTCGTACCTGGTAGGGAAAAAAACAGAGATAAAATACGAATTAAAGCTCTCAGCGTTTTCAGCAGAACGTTCGATGACAACGCCATTCTGTTCCAGAGCAGGGATTGAAACAGAGTCCTTTTTCTTTCCTGTCACATATTTCCATAGTTCCTTTTTATTTTGCTGAAGTCGTGATTGAAGTGAGTGAAAATGTAGTTTTCGCAGCTGTCGTAGCATCTTTTAATAGAGACGCAATTTACTTAAGCTTACGAAACTTTTGAATGGACGGATTGCGCAAATGGTGGTGATAAGCCCTTTTCCGTTTCTGTGCTAAGGCATGTAACTTTTTTGTGAACTATGGCTTGCTTCTTTGACGCCTTTTAGATAGCAGCGAGGACGACACGTGACGGTAACGTAGTTCCAAAACTTATCTTTGAAATTTGACGAAAGCTGCGGTGCTGAAAGTGATTCTGCAAGTGTCTCGAAGACAACAAAGTAATTGTCAAGCTCGGCCCCAATTTCATCAGTATTTGCCTAAGCATAATAAATATACGCCGGTTATTAGTAGCAGTAGTATTTTGATAGCTCATGTTCATGTTACAGACAACAGCTTCGTGGTCGCCAATTCCTGGTATGACTACTGTGGACAGAACTTTATCTGGTGCATTTGTGAAAAATAAATCAAGAACATGATTTTCTCTTGTGGGCTCCAGAACAGTCTGCGTAAGTGAAAATAAGCTAACAATACTGGTCGTAGCAGTATATAGCCTGCCAGTAATTCTTAAATAGGCAGGCTGGCTGTGCCAATCAAGATCTGGAAGGTTAAACTCTCAAGCGACAACAATGTCATCAGTTTTATTTACTTCTAATTGGCTCATGAGCTCCAATAATGTTTCTACAGAGGCGTGCGGTAGGCGGTAAAAGGAGCACAGAGATAATATTTTACTATTCCGAAGTATTATTTGGCACCATACTGCTTCGCATGTGCTTTGCCGCACTATACTTTGATACGACGCAACGCTTTCGTCAACCAGAACGATTACGCCCCCACCACGGTTATTCCGATCTTTTCTGAAGCATACAAAGTTGGCTGGGAACACTTCACTGTCAGCTACACTCTCATCAAGCCACGACTCTGTTCCGATTACGACTAACTGTTTAACAGTTTCTAAGAGGCTACTTATTTCATCAACCTTATTCTTGATACTACGGCAAATGACTACAAGAAAAGATGTTTTGCTGGACGGATCGCTGCATGGTCACTTGCTTCGTACGACTTTTTCAGTACTCTCATCATAAACATATTTGTTTTTGCTCAAGTAGTGCGTGTCGTTTTTGATTATAGCATGTGTGTCATCAGTTTTGTGTTCCTGTGAGAATTTCCAAAGCCGTCGCCTTATCGTTCGCCTTTGAGGCGAGAAATCTTCTGATAGGCTGATATTAGTTCCTTTTAGATTCTTTGCACTCATCAAAAGCTCTTGTTTTTCTTTGTAAGATGCAAAGTTAGCGATCACAGGCCGATTTCTTCCCGGGTTGAATTTGCCGATTCTATGCGCTCGTTCGATGAACTGCGGTGTGATTTTGAGCAAGCTTGTGCATATGTTTTTGACGTGCTTTTCCGACTCTGACCACGGTTCCTTGCTATCGCTGTCTTCTATGCCGTAGAATATAAGATTACATCGCCTACAGCGATTATACAGGTCGTCTATTTTTGACATCAGAGACTGCATACTGCGTTCTTGATGGTCGCACAGCTTTTTACATTCATCTACTGCTGCTTCTACTTTCGGAAATCCAGCAACTGCTGATTCCAAGGATGACATGCGCTTCGTCAAGTCTTCTAGAGCAGCTTTTTGTGTTGTTTGGTTTCCTACAATGCTATTAAGCTGTTCCTTAATTTCACTTTGTCCGTCCGAAATTTTCTGCAGTGTTGCCACATCAGGCCCCCGGTTCATTTCAATATCTCCACACAACAAGAGAAAAAGTAAATAAAAAGTTTATCGCTTCAACAACCGGAACCGCCGTTTTGTGCGACAATGTACAATAGAGTGCGACCTTACACAGTGATACAACACTTGGGGTGGAACCGGCAAAAGGAAAACAACGAACTTCTGGTGGTGTGGTAAGTGAATAACCTGCATGAACAGCAAAAATTGCATGACCGGCTGATCCATCGATGTGCCGGTTAAACACCCAGTTTGTCGTCTGTCACTTGCTCCCTTATGTACGGTGTAGTCGCAACAGGCCGCCTTCAGATCATCCCATTGCTTGCAGACTGGTATTGGGCACTGACTAAAATCAGCGGCTGCGCAGTTCTCCATGTATCCTCGGTCGTTGGTAGATTCAACGCTGAAACTTGAAGAATCCTGGTTCTCTTGACTGTAGCTAAGTGGGTGCTCCGACGTTGCAACGCAGATAGCCTGCATAAACAGCAAAAGTTGCATGACCGGCTGATCCATCGATGTGCCGGTTCCACGCCAAGTATGTCATCTGTCGCTTGCTCCGTTATGTACGGTGATGTCGCAACAGGCCGCCTTCATATCATCCCATTCCTTGCAGACTGGTATTGGGCACTGACTAAAATCAGCGGCTGCGCAGTTCTCCATGTATCCTCGGTCGTTGGTAGATTCAACGCTGAAACTTGAAGAATCCTGGTTCTCTTGACTGTAGCTAAGTGGGTGCTCTGACGTTGCAACGCAGATAGCCTGCATAAACAGCAAAAGTTGCATGACCGGCTGATCCATCGATGTGCCGGTTCCACGCCCAGTATGCCATCTGTCGCTTGCTCCCTTATGTACGGTGTAGTCGCAACAGGCCGCCTTCATATCATCCCATTGCTTGCAGACTGGTATTGGGCACTGACTAAAATCAGCGGCTGCGCAGTTCTCCATGTATCCTCGGTCGTTGGTAGATTCAACGCTGAAACTTGAAGAATCCTGGTTCTCTTGACTGTAGCTAAGTGGGTGCTCCGACGTTGCAACGCAGATAGCCTGCATAAACAGCAAAAGTTGCATGACCGGCTGAACCATCGATGTGCCGGTTCCACGCCCAGTATGTCATCTGTCGCTTGCTCCGTTATGTACGGTGTAGTCGCAACAGGCCACCTCCGGATCATCCCATTGCTTGCAGACTGGTACTGGGCACTGACTAAACTCAGCGGCGGCGCACGTCTCCATGTATCCTCGGTCGTTGGTAGATTTAACGCTGAAACTTGAAGAATCCTGGTTCTCTTGACTGTAGCTAAGTGGGTGCTCCGACGTTGCAACGCAGATAGCCTGCATAAACAGCAAAAATTGCACGACCGGCTGATCCATCGATGTGCCGGTTCCACGCCCAGTATGTCATCTGTCGCTTGCTCCGTTATGTACGGTGTAGTCGCAACAGGCCGCCTTCATATCATCCCATTGCTTGCAGACTGGTATTGGGCACTGACTAAAATCAGCGGCTGCGCAGTTCTCCACGTATCCTCGGTCGTTGGTAGATTCAACGCTGAAACTTGAAGAATCCTGGTTCTCTTGACTGTAGCTAAGTGGGTGCTCCGACGTTGCAACGCAGATAGCCTGCATAAACAGCAAAAGTTGCATGACCGGCTGATCCATCGATGTGCCGGTTCCACGCCCAGTATGTCATCTGTCGCTTGCTCCGTTATGTACGGTGTAGTCGCAACAGGCCGCCTCCGGATCATCCCATTGCTTGCAGACTGGTACTGGGCACTGACTAAAATCAGCGGCTGCGCACGTCTCCATGTATCCTCGGTCGTTGGTAGATTCAACGCTGAAACTTGAAGAATCCTGGTTCTCTTGACTGTAGCTAAGTGGGTGCTCCGACGTTGCAACGCAGATAGCCTGCATAAGCAGCAAAAATTGCATGACCGGCTGATCCATCGATGTGCCGGTTCCACGCCCAGTTTGTCGTCTGTCACTTGCTCCCTTATGTACGGTGTAGTCGCAACAGGCCGCCTTCATATCATCCCATTGCTTGCAGACTGGTATTGGGCACTGACTAAAATCAGCGGCTGCGCAGTTCTCCATGTATCCTCGGTCGTTGGTAGATTCAACGCTGAAACTTGAAGAATCCTGGTTCTCTTGACTGTAGCTAAGTGGGTGCTCCGACGTTGCAACGCAGATAGCCTGCATAAACAGCAAAAGCTGCATGACCGGCTGATCCATCGATGTGCCGGTTCCACGCCCAGTATGTCATCTGTCGCTTGCTCCGTTATGTACGGTGTAGTCGCAACAGGCCGCCTCCGGATCATCCCATTGCTTGCAGACTGGTACTGGGCACTGACTAAAATCAGCGGCTGCGCACGTCTCCATGTATCCTTGGTCGTTGGTAGATTCAACGCTGAAACTTGAAGAATCCTGGTTCCCATGACTGTAGATAAGTGGGTGCTCCGACGTTTCAACGAAGATAGCCTGCATGGCGAAAACCAGCGTGTTAGAAGACAGCGTTGTGGCGCAGCCACCGAGTCCACAAAGCGGTCGCGATGGTCGCTGCTCCTTTATAGTTGGCGTCGCCTCCAGACCCACACACTTCCCTCCTAGTATTTCATTTCCCGCATCTACCCAGGAGCATACTCCCCATCCTGTGCTCAATGCGCTCTTTCCCACGCTTCGCTTGCTCACATCCTCCTCAAATGCCCGGCGCACCTTCTTTCGCGGGGCCCACAGCCACTGATCACATGGTAGCAATGGGAGACCCTGCTGCGCTCGATGTACCCGGCCAAGCAGAAGACCGCCCCTGGCCAGGCAATCCACGCCATACAACAACATGAACTCATGAACGCATAGCGCAGTGGGGGTTGTGTGGGGACTCTGCGCCATCTGTGCCCGAATCCCTTGGTCCAATAAAGTTTTTACCACTACCACCCCAAATCCTGGAAATTACTTTTTGCTATCGCGCCAATGTCTATGCTTTCCGCCTCAATTTTTATATTTCTACGTTTTAGTGGCTCCTCTCGTGTGTAAAGGCGTACCCATTCGCCCCACAAACACCTCCATTTAGCAAAAGATCATACCCTATTGCCCTGCACATGGCATAGTATAAGCTCGTGTTAAGAGGGAACAAGACCGAATGACGATTAGGACTATTTGGAGCGACATATTCGCAATGTTCATAGACTGAACATTGCACCGCCAAGTGCATTTCAGGAGCGTCCTCTCGAGGATGATCAGTATAGGCAGACGCTCGCTTGTTGGGCTGTGCTATCCTCAGAGCTAACACGTGAGCGAGAAATGAACACTAGCCTATTTGCATGTTTCGTGCATCAATCAATAAACGTGATTGCTCGTGAGACAACAAATATGATTCATTCTTCCGAGAAGCGAAGTTTTCGTGAAAATACGTGACAACTCGTGCTTTGAATTATAGCCCGCAAAGTACACATTCGCGATATTTTCTGTAGCCACGTAGGCTAGTTAAACGTTGTCATCTTACCTTTGCAGTTGAAATTCAACTCGCCTTAGGTGCGTATAAAATTTGTCAGTGCTTTTGTAGTGCAAGGATCCTTAACATTCATTGTACGCCGTGGAAAGTCACGCGGGCTCGCGATAAGCTCTTACAAAACTTGGCCAATGCTGCGCCGCTCGTTTTGGCACGTTTTTTCACAGATATAAGGCAGCACGCTGCAAGCTATTTGCTTGATGGCGGGTCTTGAGTGAAATCTCCGCGCCCTGATAAACACAGTGAGTGATGCGGTGTTGTTGGTGTACATGGTATGTGAGCGGTGTCGGTGTGGTCGAAATCATTCGCGGAGGGAATTCCTCAGACTGCTTTCAGCACTGATGTTGAAGCAAGCCATCTTGATGACGACGATGTTTCACTGGACGTAGGTGGCTGTCAACGGAGCAAGATTGACAGCGACGATGAACGATCAGCTGCTAACTCCGAAGGAGTGAGCTGCACTTCACTCCCCCCCCCCCTGCATTCATGTTTTTTCATGACCGTAAGCAGTTCTGATTGTATTTAGTGTACATTATCCTTCAGCGAAATCAAAATATAAGCCTGCTTTTTCTAGTACATTGCATGTTGCGCGATTACTGTGGATATCATGGTACACCGCATGTCGCCAACATGCTCGAGCTCGACCACTAAAACGAAATGGTTACAGCGAGTAAATGTTTAGTTGCGAGTACAACGCAAGCCTCTCTGCTAGCTTCTCCTGTACTTCACCTGTACCTTCCGAGAAGTGTTGTTGTTCTAGGAATTCTTCTATTGCGAAGTTGTGAAAAGTATACATGAGTATTCTTCTCAATATTCTTGTTTCGATCACGCTGATTGAACTTAAAACATCCGAGTGTAGTGAATCGGCCACAGCTAGAGTAAGAGCAGGGCTGTGACACAAGCGATACTTAAAGGGATGTTAAATGCTTGCGTTTCATTGAAGAAGCAACTTCATGCTTGTGACAGTGAAAGTAATGGCGACGGCGTAACATGTTCACAAACCATCGCCACGTTAAACAGTCGGTCCCATGCAGTCGCGATGGCGCTACTCGCTAGCTGCCTACTACAGCGGAAAATCCTTAGGCAGGCTCGTTACATACCACCTCTTAGTGCCGTTCAGTTGATAGTCAATTCTATTTTGTGCAGTTTTCTGTCGCACACACAAAATCACACATGGCATAGTTGGTGCACGGTCGATCAGCTGATACCACCAACCTTAGCACTGCGGCAAAAAATCAGCTAGCGAACATTTAGCAGTTCCTGTCGTTTGGGAAAGTACTTTGGTCCGATATACATTCATTTCACAACCAAAAGTTCATCCGGTGAAATCGGCAAAGGGCATACGTGTGTGGGTCCTATCTTTTCCTACGCAAGTTCACGCGATGATCCTCTTCCCACAGCCATCTTGGATTGTAAGGCGCGCCACCTATAACCCGTGGGCATTGCGAATACTGATTGACCAAGCTACGCTGAAATGTAGAGAGAGAGAGAGAGAGAGAGAGAGAATGAATGTAGGAAAGATAGAAAGGTTAACTAGACTATGCGTCCAGTTTGCTACCCTACACATGGGGAGGGGGAGAGGGGAGTAAAAGAGAGAGAGGATAGACACATGTCACATCGCACACACAATGCTGAGTTTCACAGGCGGTCCCTCAATGAAGTTGCTGTCAAGTATCTCAGGAGGGCTCGTGTGGCTTTCTGTGCTGCGCGACCAGGCTCCTAAGATCTTTGCTTCATTGAATGGCCGGTCATCGAGTCTATTCAAGGCAGACTGGAGAGTCCGGCGATCTTCATCAAATTGGGCACAGTGGCACAAGAGATGTTCAATAGTCTCTATACAGTTGCAGCTTTCACACATGGATGAATCCGCCATGCCAATGCGATGGCTGAATGACTTCATCATCCTCATCAGCCTGACTACGTCCACTGCAGGACAAAGGCATCTCCCATGTTCCGCCAGTTAACCCGGTCCTGTGCTTGCTGCTGCCAATTTATACCCGCAAACTTCTTAATCTCATCTGCCCACCTAACCTTCTGTCTCCCCCTGACCCGCTTCCCTTCTCTGGGAATCCAGTCAGTTACCCTTAATGACCAGCGGTTATCCTGTCTACGCGCTACATGCCCTGCCCATGTCCATTTCTTCTTCTTGATTTCAGCTATGATATCCCTAACCCCCGTTTGTTCCCTAATCCACTCTGCTCTCTTCTTGTCTCTTAAGGTTACACCTACCATTTTTCTTTCCATTGCTCGCTGCGTCGTCCTCAATTTAAGCTGAATCCTCTTTGTAAGTCTCCAGGTTTCTGCTCCGTAGCTATGTACCGGCAAGATACAGCTGTTATATACCTTCCTCTTGAGGGACAGTGGCAATCTACAAGTCATAATTTGAGAGTGCTTGCCGAATGTGCTCCACCCCATTCTTATTCTTCTAGTTACTTCGATCTCATGGTTCGGCTCTGCGGTTATTACCTGCCCTAAGTAGACATAGTCTTTTACAACTTCAAGTGCACTGTTACCTATCTCGAAGCGCTGCTCCTTGCCGAGGTTGTTGTACATTACTTTCGTTTTCTGCAGATTAATTTTAAGACCCACTTTTCTGCTCTCCTTGTCTAACTCCATAATCATGAGTTGCAATTCGCCCCCGAGTTACTCAGCAATGCAATGTCATCGGCGAAGCGCAGGTTACTAAGGTATTCTCCATTGACTCTTATTCCTAACTGTTCCCATTCTAGGCTTCTGAAAACCTCCTGTAAGCACGCGGTAAATAGCATTGGGGAAATTGTGTCCCCCTGCCTTACACCCTTCTTGATTGGTATTCTGTTGCTTTCTTTATGAAGCACTATGGTAGCAGTTGATCCCCTGTAGATTTCTTCCAGAATATTTATATATACTTCATCTACGCCCTGATTCCGCAGTGTATGCATGATGGCTGATATTTCTACTGAATCGAATGCCTTCTCGTAATCTATGAAGGCTATGTATAGTGGTTGGTTATACTCTGAGCATTTCTCTATTACCTGATTGATAGTATGAATGTGGTCAATTGTTGAGTAGCCTGTTCGAAATCCTGCTTGTTCCTTTGGTTGATTGAATTCTAATGTTTTCTTTACTCTGTTAGCAATTACCTTTGTAAATAGCTTGTATACTACAGAGAGCAAGCTGATCGGCCTGTAATTCTTCAAGTCCTTGTCATCTCCTTTCTTATGTATTAAGATGATGTTAGCGTTCTTCCAAGACTCTGGTACTCTTCCCGTCAGGAGACACCTCGTAAACAGGGTGGCTAGTTTTTCTAACACAATCTGTCCTCCATCTTTCAGCAGATCTGATGTTACCTGATCCTCACCAGCAGCTTTGCCCCTTTGCATGCTCTCCAAAGCTTTTCTGACTTCTTCTATCATTACTGGTGGGGTGTAATTTGGGTTACTGCTAGTTCTGACAGTATTAAGGTCGTGGTTGTCTCGGCTACTGTACAGATCTCTGTAAAACTCCTCCGCTATTTTAACTATCCTATCCATATTGGTAGTTATTTTGCCTTCTTTGTCCCTTAGTGCATACATCCGACTTTTGCCTATCCCAAGTTTCCTCTTCAATGCTTTGACACTTCCTCCGTTTTTCAGAGCGTGTTCAATTCTCTCCATGTTATACTTTCTTACATCGCATACCTTACGTCTATTAATCAACTTCGAAAGCTCTGCCAGTTCTATTTTGTCTGTTGTACTTGACACTTTCATGATTTGACGCTTCTTAATTAGGTTCTTCGTTTCCTGGGAAAGCTTGCCAGTGTCCTTTCTAACTACCCTGCCTCCAACTTCCACTGCACACTCCGTAATGATACTCGTCAGATTATCATTCGTTGTATCTACGCCAAGGTTGGTTTCCTCACCAAGAGCCGAGTACCTGTTCTGCAGCGACACTCTGAATTCCTGTACTTTCCCTCTCAGTGCTAGCTCATTGATTTGCTTCTTGCGTATCAGTTTCTGTCGTTCCTTCTTCAAGTCTAGGCGGATTCGAGCCCGTACCATTCTATGGTCACTGCATTTTACCTTGCCAACCACTTCCACATCCTGCACGACTCCTGGGTGTGCAGTCATTATAAAGTCTATTTCGTTCTTATTTACACCATTAGGGCTCCTCCATGTCCACTTGCGGTTTTCTCGTTTTCGGTAGAAGGTATTCAAAATACGCAGATTATTGCGTTCTGCGAATTCTACTAGTAGCTCTCCTCTGGCGTTTCTAGTGCCGATGCCATAATCTCCTACTGCCTGGTCTCCAGCCTGCTTTTTCCCTACCTTTGCATTAAAATCGCCCATCACTATAGTATACTGTGTTTTTACCTTACTCATTGCCGATTCCACGTCTTCATAGAAGCTTTCAACTGAAGCGTCATCATGGCTGGATGTAGGCGCGTAAGCTTGTACTACCTTCATCTTGTATCTTTTATTCAGTTTAATTACGATACCTACCACCCTTTCATTAATGCTATAGTATTCCTCTATGTTGCCAGCTATGTTTCTGTGAATTAGGAACCCCACTCCCAGTTCTCTTCTGTCTGCCAAGCCCCTGTAGCAAAGGACGTGCCCATTCTGTAGCACCGTATAGGCCTCATCTGTCCTCCTAACCTCACTGAGCCCTATTATATCCCATTTAACACCCTCTAGCTCCTCGAATAGTACAGCTAGACTTCCCTCACTAGATAAGGTTCTAGCGTTAAACGTTGCCAAGTTCAGGTTCCAATGGCGGCCTGTCCGGATCCAGAGATTCTTAGCACCCTCTGCTGCGTTGCAGATCTGACCGCCGCCGTGGTCAGTTGCTTCGCAGCTGCTGGGGACTGAGGGCCATGAGTTATATGACGTAAGCATGTGGGAGGTAGTGGCCAGATACTGCACCAGGGTGGCCAATCCTTCTCTGGTGAGGGAGTGCGTTCTCGGCGGTGTTTGCCGGTGAGGCCGCACCCCAGGCCTCTTAATGCAGTTCCATCAACACGCGGATTTTTTTTTTAATCCGGTTGGGAACTGCGCGGTACCGGGATTTGAACCACGGACCTCTTGCATGCGAGGCGGATGCGCTAACCACTACGCCATCGGCGCATCTCTGGGGGCTCGTCCCGGGCTGAATGACTTAGTAAACGCTATCCCAGTCCACAGCCGGCACAGCATTGTAGCGTCATGTGGAGAGATCTTGGATGGCAGTTGTTTCTGGAGTAATAACTTCAGGTTCTTAGGGCGTTGATTGGAGTTACGTGGAGAATTTCAGTGCGCAAGCGTGGCATTTTGCGCGATGTGACCAAGTTCTCTAGCTGCGTCTACTCTTGACAAGGGTATTAAGAGTGTGGGCGCTCCATCGTGGGCACATCGGGCAGCGTCGTCGGCGAGGTGGTTACCACTGATGCCACAGTGGCCCGGCAACCGTTGTAAAACAATGTCGTATCCTTGATCAGCAGCGCGATGACAAATTTCATTAATACGATACACCATCTGGTGGTAGTTTCCACGTCGTAGACTTCGCACGCATTGAAGGGCTGCCTTGGAGTCACAGAAAATGGCCCATCTACTAGGGAATTCTTGCGTAAAAAACTCCGCGGCGGCTCGAAGAGCAGCGATCTCAGATCCCGTAGATGGCGTGACGTGTGATGTCTTGAATTTGACGGTGATTGATCGAGATGGTATGACAAAGGCACCTGTCGAACTTCCAGAGACCGAACCGTCCGTGTAAACATGAATTCGGTTAGCATATGACAACTGCAAAAGGTCCAGTGAGATATGCTTGAGGGCTGCAGATGACAGGCTTGCCTTTTTAGATATCCCCGGCACTTCAAGGTGCACAGTCGGTCTTTTCATGCACCACACAGGAGATAGTGGTACGTTTGCGGGCGAGAATCTCCACGAGATGGAATTCTGGTTAGCCGCAACAACTCTGGCAAACGCTGCCTTTGGTCTTTCTAGTGGCAAGCTAGCAAGGTGGTGGTTAGTTACTCTGGATGTGTGATAAATATGTGGCCGGAGTGTGTCAACAGTTATATATGTCGTGATCGGATGGTCTTTAGCAATACCAATTGTTGCTAACGTATTAGCGCACCGAGGTATCCCCAAGCATGTGCGGAGGACTTGGCCTTGAATGCTTTGCAGGACACTGATGTTAGTTTTTCCAGCGTTAGAAAGCACGGGCGTACTTTCGAACGCCGGAAAAACTAACATCATTAGAGACCGTACATACCAGTAAAGGGCCTAAAAAGATCAAGGCATCCGTCCCCAAGGTTCTCAAATTTACAGAAAAGATGTAATGAATGCTCTCTCTCTCGTGCACACACACACACACACACACACACACACACACACACACACACACACACACCATGCACATATTACCTCAATCGTTATTCCAGTACTGTTTTCGAGTCCTTGAGAGTGCTTCAAGACAGTCATCAGCAGACCAAATATGACGTAACATGGCCGAAAATAATATTCTGGCAGTTCTATAGGCGACCTCAAGCGTGCAGATAAAGAGGACACACTGCGGGGACGAAATAAATCACCGTCCAAGCACTCTGTACCAGTGTTTCGAAATGGGCACCTCCACTTTATTCTAATTCCATTTCGGGAAATTGCACCTTTCCGCGATTGCATTCTTGTACAATCTTCAGAATGAAAAAAGTTAGCCCATTCGCACTCCGGGAATGACCGGGCCCATCGATTCCAATCTTACAATTCCTTAACGAAAGCAAAGAATATCTTGAGAGCTTTATCGAGGTAAGAATGATTGTAACCTAAAGCTGCCATCAGATACATTTAAGAACGGCAAAGCTACGCAAAACAAGTTACCACGATTGAGGAACAGTAGATTGGCGACTTACGTCGTGCAGTACAACCACACTACTACTTCTCATAGGTGCAATTCTTTCAGTACTTCCAGCATTCGCAAGGTCAGCACAATCTCGGGGGGAAAAAAGTTGGTAAACAGTTGGCAAGCCATGTATATACTTCTTTCGAGCTTATTCCACTACCTTCATGGTATCTATTTACTATAGCCAGCAGCTAGAAAAGCTTGACACTTTCGCTGTTAACCATGCAGGAGTGCTTTGTTGGTCTTTTTAACAAGGTAACTACTAAGTGACATACGTTGCCAGATCTCTCGTAAACACTACCTTATATCTTGCAGTATTTGTGACAATCTTTAAAAAATTTACACCAACTTTTATTTTGTCCTAATTGATGTTTTGTCCTAATTGATGTTTTGTTCTTTTATTTTGTGCTAATTAATTTTGTCCTAAAATTTCGTCCTAAGTGATGGCACACATATGAACCAATAGAAGGTCAGATGATTATGTGTACAAAACGACCATTATTTTCTAAATTCCATGGCTGTTAAGCAGTACACAGTGTGCCATTCCAAAGCTAGATCCTGAATAGCCTTCAAACGGCTGCTATGATAGATACCCGCTAAGTCTTGATATTCTATGTGCGCCTTTGCGTGTATGTCCTCGTAAGTGATTCGCTCATGCCTCCATGTATGTTGCCGTGCTGCGTACTTGTCGTAATAGCTACATGAAGCAATTAGTGATCACTAATTAATCTACGTGGACAATGGTACTTTGCTTATTATTCTATATATACTTCTGTAATAAAAGTATCGTAATGTGGCAATGTACATGTACATAAAATTCCATAATTCACTCAAAATTCAGTAAAGTATTACTCATTCGAGTCAGCATCATCCAAGAACTACTTAGCAACCAGAAAGTTTCACTAATCTGCATTTTACAACCTTCACTTACTAGGAGGTGAGTGCTTTTTATGTAAACGGTTAGTATTTATTTCGTTAGTGAATATGCAGACCTTTTTTAAGGATGCATGTTTGTACGAACAGTGATGTTTCAATATTGTTTAAGCTTAAATGCGTTGTTGCTCTAATGACGACTTAGCGAATCATCATATGCGGATTCCGGGAGGCGTCATCTTAGTTACATGGGATCGCCTGCTTAGGCTGGCCACCAGAGCACATGTATGTTTTTTAAAGTCTTCTTTCTTTCTATCTGTACGGTTTATCTTGACCAACAGTTTATCGCACAAACACACTTCATACAGCACACAGTTGATCGTGTACGATTGTGTGCTGCGCTGAGCAACAGACCTTTTCGATAGAGTATCGGGCAAAAGCACGCATGCGTGTTGACATACGCGGACAGTATTGCAAACAAAACGTGGATGACCCCTTATTAACTATGAGATCTTGGAGTGGCCCCCTCTCGCGTGTGACGTCGATTTCAAGATTCCACTTCCAACCGCGCTGCAGCCACCGCAGCTTCTGTACTGCTGCAGACGGCCGCTTCGTCCAACTAACAGCCCTGCGAGGGTCATCGAACAGCTTCAAAGACTGTTTTCGATTGCGATTATATTCTTGTTTTAGTTGCGGCCCAATTGAAAGGGCCAAGGAACCGACCTAGAGGCCAACAACTGCACCGAAGCCACCAACCGCATTGGGGTAAGAAAGTGAAACTCTGCTGAAAGTGAAACTTTATCGATCATATGACCGTTTTTTGTTACTGCTGTTCTGCCCGAGCAGTATTGTTGATTTCTGTTTTCGTATGTTGCATTGCTACGATCACCTTCTCTTGAGTGGGGACGTTGAGCTTAACCCTGGGTCTAGGGGGGGGGGGGTGCCTTCAACAAATACATCAAAGGCACAGGGGGCTAGTGCCATTAATACTAGTGTCAATCACTGCTCAGACAGTCCCAGTCCAGAAACGGCTAATCTCCTCGCGCAATTGTTGGCTGGTCAAAAGCAAATTGCTAGTGACATTGCAGATATGAAGGAGTCTTTTAATTCTCGCTTTGGTGCCCTTGAAGCCCGCGTATCTTCACTGGAATCTTCTACAGCTGCTGTTGACTGCAGTGCAGTGTACGACAAGATTAACTCTGAAATTGTCTCTCTTATGCAATCAGTCTGTAAACTCGCTTCGAAATCCGACGATTTAGAAAACCGTTCGCGCCGGAACAACATCCTTTTGCATGGTTTACCAGAAACTCACGACGAAAATACTGACTCTTTATTGCATACTGTTTCGCAAATACTAACAGAGCATCTTAAACTAACATGTCCAGATATTGAGCGCTGTCACCGTGTGGGCCGACCACGGGATGAGAGACCACGTCCTGTTATACTGAAAATTTTTGACTTCAGGGAAAAAATGCGGGTTATGAAAAACGTCACGAAACTGAAAGGTTCTGACTTATGACCAAACGTGCGCGCCTTACGTAAGAAACTGTGGGATGCTACCGGAAGTTTTCGTAATAAGAGATGCAGAGTTAAACTACGCTACGATCATGCTTATATTGATGATGTACGCTACATGTGGGACACTGATACAGACATGCTAAAGCACGTTACCAACAAAGATGCTAGAAACACTTCTACTTCTACGGCCGGAGCAAGTTCTCGATGACTGCAGCCATGTAACAGCAGTATAAGTTTTTTTGTGTTTGAATGCAAGAAGCATTGTGAAAAAGTTTATACCTTTGCTCGCTCTTGTATCATCATATTCACTCCATATAATTGCGATAACAAAGACTTGGTTACACAGCGACGTGTACGATTCCGGATTTACACCCCCAGACTATGTAGATATACGAAACGACCGATCTTATGGTAAAGGGGGTGGTGTCACTCGTCTTCTTCGTTCGGACATAAAATTTTCTATGCTCCCTGATACGCCTAATGTCGAAGTTACTTGGTGTAAGCTATGTTTAAAAGGGCTGTCTATGATTGTTGGTGTGTGCTATAGAGCACCTGGTTCTTCAATAAAAACTTTAGAAAAGCTTAGCTTGTTCATGCACGAACAGGACTTCGGCACCTCGGAGATTGTGTTCATGGGGGATTTCAATGCTCCGGGTATTGATTGGCGAACTCTGTGTTCCGCCGGCCATGTCTCGCCATTTGTAGGGAACTTTTATCTCTTTCATTATCCCTTGGTCTTACTCAAATCGTGCAAACACCTACCCGAAACACATCTGTCCTTGATCTGGTCTTCTTAAGTTCTCGTCTAGTTGAAACTGGTTTTCAGTACGAAGTGATCGATGGCATTTCTGACCACAAAGCTGTGTTCGTTTCAATCCCCTCTCCAATGACTAAAGTACAGCCCAATATTACTCATTTCCCTGACTTTTCTCGTGCTGATGAGGCGTCAATAACGAACACCCTTGCATTTATTTTTGATTCTTTTCAAGCACTTGGTGTTCGCGAAGACGACAACGTTGATAAACTGGTTCAAGAATTTCAGCGCATCGTTTAACTATGCATTAATAACTTTGTCCCCCTTAAGTCTGAAAAAAGAAATCCCAAAGTCCCTTGGATGAATCGCACTCTACTGCATACATCACGTCACGCTCGTTATTTGTGGCGCCAAAAAAAGACGCAAGATCCTGACAGTATCGTTCGATTTAACAATACCGTGCTGCAACTACGTACCGCATTGCAAAAGGCTAAAGACTTTTATTTTCAAGTTGAGCTTCCAAGATTACTTCAATTCAACCCACGCAAATTTTGGACTTCCATATCACCAACTAAAACTGATACCATATCGTTTATGCTAGACGGTAAGGCTATTTCAGACCCACTTGAAATAGCTAAAGCTTTCAATGTCTACTTTCAGTCTGTATTCACGCATGACAACAGCTCTCTCCCAGTATTCAGAAACCCTAATACTGAGCTCGCTATTGATTATGTGTTTATTAACGAGAACGGCATCCTTACCATGATACTTAAGTTAGACACAAAAAAGTGCACTGGTCCTGACGACATTCCAAATAGCTTTCTTCTAAGATACTCTCTGTAGTGTGCACGTTATTTGTCAATCATTTTTCGAAAATTTGTATATTCAAGCACTGTACCCCAGTTCTGGAAACTAGCCAAAGTCTTGCCCTTGCATAAGTCTAGTAACAAGCAACTCCTGTCCAACTACAGACCGATATCACTTACTTCAAATTCCGGTACACTGCTTGAGCATGTCGTTCACAATCATATAACGGAATATCTTGAGTCAAATAACCTACTCTCGAACATTCAACATGGCTTTCGTCGTCGTTTCAGCACACTAACACAACTGGTCGAATTTGCGCATGACATATTCAGCAATCTTGACGTTGGTAATCAGATTGACGCGTTATTCATAGACTTTTCCAAGGCCTTCGACACCGTTATACACAATAAGCTGCTAAGTAAAATTGATGCTATTTTAAACAACCCTCGATTAACCAACTGGATAGCTAGCTTTCTTAAATCTCGATCTCAATATGTGTCATTCCACTCCACTTCGTCCTCAACTGTCGATGTAACTTCGGGTGTTCCAAAGGAATCCGTCCTAGGACCTTTATCATATTTAATATTTATAAATGTCCTTCTTAATAATCTGAAGTCTCAGGTCCGTCTTTATGCCGACGACTGCGTCTTATATCAAGTAATTTCTTCTCCTAGCGATCATGCCTTACTTCAGAATTCCTTCACCAGCTTTTGCACATGGCGCAGGCTTTGGCAGATGAGCATTAACTTTCAGAAAACTGCCATGGTATCATTCACTAACAGCCGTTCTCCGTTGCTGCATGGTTACTCTTCCGAGAACACAATAATTCCCCGGGCACAAGAGTATAAATACCTTGGGGTTATCTTATCACACAACTTACATTGGTCGCGGCATATTGATTACATCACACTCAAAGCACTGAAAAAATTAGGTTACCTGCGTCGTACGTCATCCAAATCTCCGAAATGCACCAAGTTACTGTTGTATAAAACGCTCATACGCCCTATACTAGAATATGCTTCATGTGTCTGGAACCCGTATATAACATGCGACGTCAACAAAATTGAATCTGTTCAAAGGAAGGTGGTTCGTTTCATTTGCCATCGCTACGATCATACCTTTTCACCTTCATCAGCAATGACTTCCTTGAAACTCCTTCTCCTATCCACCAGACGGGATACCGATTCTTTGAAGCTATTGCATTCATTTCTTCACTCATCTTGTCGACTATCTTCAGATGATTACATCTCATATGCTGATACTCTTTCAACTAGAGGTTACCACAGCCTCAACTTGAAGCCTTTCTTTACACACACGAACATTTTCAAGAACAGTTTTTTTCATAGAGTTACTGAAATGTGGAATGGCTTACCCGGTAGTATTCGTGAATTATCATTGTCGGAATTTGTAGAAACACTGTTATAATAAATCATTTTAGGGGCGAAGCTCTTATGGCGTAGCTTGTGCGTCCCTCGTAGTACGTAACCACCAGTGGCACATACCCGAAATAGCGGTCTTTACGATTTTGACCTCCAAGGTGGTTCCGGTGAGAGATTTCTTCTGTGCGTTGTTGAACAATAAAAGATAGTGCTCAATGCACATGTTAGTGGCTGCTAACGAGGAATGAGAGACAGGAGCATTCGGCCTTTAGGTAACGCGTACGCTGCGATCCCCATTAGCAGCTATTGGCATGTACATTGAGCACGATCTGAGAAGAAAGGGTTGCCACGTTATACTCGCTGGGTGTAACCTCCTTGCTTTTAGAAAGGTTTAGCAAGCGTTGGGCCGCATAGCCATGAATACAGTGAACTAGTATATACCATGAACTCGAGGTGGTTAAAGGTGGGAAGTAAACCCGAAGCGCAAGCCGTAAGAAATTGTGCATGTGCCACCTCCCGTTTAGTCTTTGAAATGTCCGCTGGATGGCGGTATTTCTATATGGAGAATATATGATGAAAAGATGCGAGATGGTGGTACTTGGAGTGCTGAATAGATGGACGAACGGACACACAGACAGATGCATGGATGGACGCATGAACGGACGCAGGCGCGAATGCATGGACGAACGCAGGGACGGACGCACGAACAGACGCACGCACGGACGGGTGGATGGACGCATGGATGGTTACACAGACGTACGCAGGAATGGACGGAAGCAAGAACGAATGGACGGACGAATGCTTCGCCCCACTCCCCATCAGTCACTCCGTGGATATGCTGCCATTTTTTTTATGTCAACGTTGTAATCAGTGTATTTTGTTCATGTAAATGTACCCCACTCCTGCAATAGCCCTGTATTGGGCTGCAGTATTTGAAAATAAATAAATGTGTGTGTGATGCGTGTGTTCTAGCTCGTTATTCACACTTTCCGCCGTATTTGTTCGGGTGTTATTTTTGACGTTTCAGTAATTGTGCTTTTGTACAGGATCTACAAGTATGTAGATAAGGCTTGAGAAACGTCGCGGTGTCTCGTGGCGGTGTGCGACACAGACAACGTTGTTCAATGCGTGTTCTAGGCTGTCAACGGAGACTGCATCATCATTGCATCTCTCGTCCTGCGACAAGAGCCCATCACACAACGTCTCTCTATTGTGATCGACTGCGGAGAAGCGGCGAAAGCTCGCTGTTCGTGCAAATCAGAGTGAGGCAATGTCTACGCGTGTAACGCAACATACGCGAAGCAGGTTGGGGCAATGTCTTCGTGTAACCTCACATAGAAGTTTTGTTCACTCCTGGCCCGCAGTTGCTGTGGAGCTCATATAACGTTCTGCATTCTGTATATGTTTCTAATAGAGGAACCTAGTTACAACTCCGAACTAGTTTAAGTATTTATTGTTTGTACCATTCTTAACCTAATAATGAAATATTTAATAGCAGCGCCACAAATTTTTATTATTCCTGTTAATGAAAGAAGGCCACAAATAGTTCACAGTTTTAAAATTTGTGTTGCCATCACAACATAAGACTGCAGGTTGGAGAAGTGGAGTATAAATTCATAATGTTTGCATGAAGCTGGAAGCCAATAAAATTGCAATGTACTGTAGATAACATAATCAATACGTCTCTTTTATCGTTCAAAATTTCACATTGCACAGAACTCGCCGCGGAGAGAAGAGGCCGCATGCAGTTCTAGGAAACAAAGCCCTGTGTTTTAAAATGAGTTAAAAGTGATGATGCACGGTTGTTCGAACACCATCGGTAGCCGCCACATACAAAATGAACAACTGAACTGCTTCTTCGTCGAGCTTTAACACGCACGGTGGTTTCTATACGGCGCCAAATCTGAAAACAAAAGCCCACGAATTCCCAAATTAACTTCATACAAGCGCCGTTTCCATCGCTACGCCACCTGTCGCACGTCAGGCCAATATAGGAATCCGCTTAACACGAAAGTGAAGCGTGTTTTCACAAAGGTAGTTGAGCGTATATTGCGCACTCTTTCAGAGCAACAGCATCAAATTGCAAAGTCACTTTAAGAACGACAAGTAGCTCGAAATGTCCAGCGCACACCTCAAGCAGAAAGCATGCACGAAATATTTATACACAGTACAAGCACGGACTAGCAACTGTCACAGCGCGACACAAGAGAGCTGTTCAAACAAAAAGAAAGACGCACGAAACGAGCACACAAGTAAATACAGGACAAGCGCGCACAACTGTCATCATTCTTCATTTGTCGAGTGTCAGCAGCACGCTCCTTTCGTAAACGCGGCAGCGGCACCGAGGAAAGTGAAGTTCATCCTCTACTGGACTCGCAACCTTTTGTACGGATGAAATCGCAACGTAACATTAGAACGCCTGCTCAACGAGGCCTGGAACGCACCCGCTACGCTGTGGCAGCGTCGAATGGTTCAGCGCTCTCGACACCGGCGCAACTCGCCACAACGAGTCCCGAGGACAGCATGGATCACGAGGACAACGAGCCATCAGAGTGGAATACGGTCAACTGCCACAAATACACGACGCCAAGACTCAAGGGCAAACTGGGGTTGGAGCGGGTGAGTAGGCCTCACTTTTTCGTTAGGCCTACTCTAAATGTTTATAGAGGAAAGTTCAAAGTCGGTGATTGCTCGCCCTATAGGACAGACTGCTCCCACTAGCATTGCGGCCAAACATTCTGCAATTAAGTATATAGTTAAGGCTAATTCAGTTAGATTGTCCATTGGGGATATGCAGCACTTGAACAATTTTCTAGCACAAGGAGAGCTGACGCTGGGATCGGCAGTTGAGGCACATGGATTCCTGTTTAGATAGTGGACGCCACCCAACCTGCTGAGGTTACTAGCAAGGGCGTCGTGAAGATACGAGCTGGGCACACTGAGGAATATATTGCCAATAACATTCAACGCGAATCCGCTAACATTCTGGGATTCCGGATAATGGGCAAGACACAGATGCTTCTGATCACCTTCGATACCCTACGTCCTTCGAGACGACTATCCTTGGACTACGAAATTGTCCCAGTGTATGAGCAAAGGCCTAGGGCCCTAGCCTGTTTTCGGAGCCCCGGACTGGGTCATATGGCCACGTTCTGCTCGTCGCAAGCTGTATGTCGTCACTGTGGCCGAACGCACAAGCAGGATAGCCAGTGCGAGGAGACGCTGTTCTGCATGGCCTGTCAAGCAGCAGGCCACATTTCTCTGAACGCCAACTGCCACGCTAGAGCATTTAAAGCTACAAGGCTACTATTGCCCAAGAAGAGTGCTGCCACAAATCAATCAAAACAAGGATAGCAATTAGCAACAATCGCGAAAAACTTGAACACTCTGTTGCCGACATGGTCGCAGGTGACGGCATCACCTGCCGCAAAAAACGTCAGTAAGCTTGAGGAGAGACTTGAGCGTTTCGAACAAGCACAGGCAGCGTAAAAAGGTACCTGGACCAAGTTCCAGCAACAAATTAAAAACTTCATGCAACAGAAACTTGATGCAATGCAACTAAAGATCACATCTTCGATGCAGGCCTCGCAAGGAATTCCTGAGCAAAAAGCGGTCAGCTCCTCTACTCTGAAAAAGCCTAAAAAATTTGGTGGACCACCACTCCCAAAGAAATCGTCACCACCCGCTGTACAGCACACCTTGCAATCTAACGCTGCCACGCAGCCGCGCATCGAAAAGCAACATGACCATTAGAAGGTCCCTCGCACCCTCAAACGAGCACCACCCGTTAAAGAACACGCACTGGATGCCATCATGCATCTTCTCGAGAAACTGAACTCGCGCATGAAAGTGATTGAGCGAGCCATGGCGCAACAGGAACACATAATTACGCAACATCAAGAAGTAAACGAACGAGATATCACACAAATTAAAGTTACTGCAGATGAATGCAAGAGGAACTACCGGCGCACCCACAATCACAGCAGAGAATAATGAAGAAAATTCCTAATATTACATGCATACAATGCAACAGCAGGAGTATCTCTCAGAGTGTTCAAGCAATAAAGTATCAAGTTGACCAATATAAACCACTCATCATTCTGCTTCAAGAAACAAGCGGTCCAATCTCGCTGCAAAATTATCAGGCATTCGCCAACCCTACTATGGAAACCACATGAGCGAGCAATCAGCACAGGCAGATCGTGGCAGTCAAGCTCGCTCTGCCAGGAAAAAGCAGACAGCACGCACTGGTGGTCGCTTCGATCAACTATCACCCTTGTCGCGGCGCCACTTCACCATATATTATATTACCATATTACTGCAAACCTATTACTGCAAACCTAAACTGGTCTGCTCATATCGAGCACTTAATTAACAAAGCTAACCGCATGTTAGGCTATCTTCGTCGAAATTTTTATCACGTTCCTTCCTCCTTGAAACTCCTGCTCTATAAAACACTAATCCGATCGAAATTAGAGTATGCTACATCGGTGTGGGATCCCACCCATATCAACTTAATTACTGCTCTAGAGATGGTTCAGAACAACTCTGTACGTTTCATTCGCGCTAATTACAGTCGCACCGCCAGCATAACTTCTATGAAATCAGACCTTTCCCTCCCATCATTATCACTGCGCAGAAAAGTGTCACGCATTGCCTTGTTTCATAAAATGTATCATCATCCTGATCTGCGCGATCGACTCATCCCTCAACCATCTTATGTATCCCATCGCACTGATCATCGTCACAAAGTTGGATTCGCTTCATGTAATACTGAGTACTTTTATCAATCATTTCTACCGCGAACCTCTCGCGATTGGAATGGCCTTCCCGCTGACATTGTAAACATTAATAACTGTAAACATTTTCGCAATTCTGTAGCTAATATTGTATACTCAGGCTCTTTCTAACTTATAGTGCGTCTCTTTTGTACTTGCATATTTTGTTCCTTTTATTTTGTTACCTTTTTGTGCTTTTACCACTCCCCCTCTGTAATGCCTCTGGCCCTGAGGGGTATAATAAAATGAAATGAAATGAAATATGAATACGTGTGGATACAGCAGCTTTTGCACGAGGCCAATGGCACTCCCATCATAATATTCGGAGACTTCAATGCCAAAAGTGATATCTGGAGATATGCTACCGTCGATTCCAGAGGACGCCTTCTCACTGAACAACTGGAATCGCTACCACTTAATATTTCAACCAAATCGGGGTTCAAACCAGGGCTGGGCTGCATGCAAAGTTGAGCGATACCACAACAGACCTACCCATCGCCACCCCTAAAGCACTGAAGAGTTGGAAGACTCACTCTTTAACATAGGGCAGTGATCATTAGCTCATTATTTTTTCTATTAGTAAGAAAATTCGCAAACACAATGCACGTATTTGGTCTATAAACTCATCCCAGTTTCGGGATGGTTTCGAAGCAAAGTTTGAAGCTATTGAAGAATTCGTGCAAGTCTTGCGCAACAGCCTTAGCACTGCCATAGAAGGAACCCTTGGTGAGAAAAATGATGCAGGCCTTGACTCGCGTATGATATCTCTAAAGAGAATAGCCAACGGGCTCACACAACAGTACAAGACTAATGGCAGACGCTACCGGACTCTCCATCGCATCAGAGAAATCTTCAAGCTTATTAAACAACACGGGGAGGAGCTGAGTCAAGCCCAGAGGGTCTCCACTTGTGAGCGACTCGGAAAAATTAAAGGCATGAAGGAGCTTTGGGGAATTCTTCGCAAAATGGTGGGCAAAAGCAAAGCATCCTCTCCACTCGAGACATTGGCACTCCGATATGAATACGACGAGCACGAAGAGGAAATCATTAAGACATTCTTTCCTCATGCCAGAATTATGGCACCTTCTCCACTCGAAACGCCTAAAATCAAACTCACAAAGTCAGGCCTAGGTGCTCCTTTCCCATTTATAGAGCTTCATGCAGCAGTAAAACACGGCAAATGTGATTCTGCACCGGCACATGACAGCATCACTTGGAAAATCCTTCGCAATTCGTCCGAAGAAACCGAAACAGCTCTCCTAGAGGTCATCATTGATTGATATGTGGGGTTTAACGTCCCAAAACCACTATATGATTATGAGAGACGCCGTAGTGGAGGGCTCCGGAAATTTAGACAACCTGGGGTTCTTTAACGTGCACCCAAATCTGAGCACACGGGCCTACAACATTTCCGCCTCCATCGGAAATGCCGCCGCCGCAGCCGGGTTTCGAACCCGCGCCCTGCGGGTCAGCAGCCGAGTACCTTAGCCACTAGACCACCGCGGCGGGGCCTCCTAGAGGTCATCAACAGGCAGTGGTCTCAGGGAGTAGTTCCCGAACATTTGCGCCTGTCGATCATTAATCTTATACCGAAGCCAGAAAAGGATCCTAGGATCATCTCCGCTGCATATCGTACGGTTATCTCCGCTCCATATCACTTACCGCTTACCCCAACCATATGTAAATTGATCGAAAAGATGATCCATACGAGGATAACAAACTATATTGAATATCAAACCTCAGCTTTACACCCGTCTCAAGCCGGCTTCAGAGTTCCGACCCAATATGGGAACGCACAACAGCCCCTGGTTGCTTCGAAGGACCATAAATCGTAACTCACGATGTGGACCTCCCGACTATATTTTAGCAGTTCACGTGCGGGAAGCTTTTGATAAGATAAAAAGATAAGATAAGATAAATGATAAGATAAAGATAAGATAAAAATATATCCTAGCGAAGAAACCCTTGAGTGGATCACAAAATATCTGGAACCGAGACCGACACGACTACGTATCAATACATAAACAACCCGTACTACTTCCTATCTCAATCGGGGCGTTCCTCAGGGATCTATTTTGGGTCCTCTACTTTTTAATATTGCTATGCTCACAGTAGCCCAAGAACTGAAATCGAACACTGGCACCCGGTATACCATATATGCGGATGACATAACCATTTGGATAAAAGCACAGGACTATGGTGGAAATGTTCAAGATATAGCAACTTAAGTTCAAGCTGCTCTGATTGCACTCAAGGGTACCCTTCCGAAATTAGGGCTGACTTTGGCGCCAGAGAAAATTCAACTTCTCTGCGTCAATCGCAGACGTAGTGTCGTTCCACCTGAGCAAGCGACAACACTGACACTAGGAGCTCATCAAGTCACAACAACGCACAGGCACATTAAAACTCTCGGTATTCCCATACACAGCTGTAGTACAGGACATCTTTGAACCACCGAACTCAAAAAAGAATGGCCAAAGCTGCTAAACACAATAGAGCGCATCTCTAATAAATTTGGCGGAGCACGACAATCAGCCTGCGCCGCCATAGTGCGATCAATCGCAGTTGGTAAAATCATATATGGAGGCACCGTGATAATGCTGACGAAAAAGACCAAAAAACCCTGCAACTCCTTCACCGACATGTCCTCCGGGCTATCACGGGACTGCCGTAGTTTACCAATGTGCAAAAGCTCCAGGATCTAGCGCCTATGTCCCCATTGACAATACTTTTAGAAATGGCCAGACATCTCTACACAATCAATTGCAATTAAGTATACAAGGACCCGATACCCTGCTTTGGGACACTCGACGTGTCTGCATGGAATTCCCGGAAACTGTTAGTGAAGACACTGCCTTGGTCTTCCGCAACCTGTGCCACTCCAAGACCTCGCACCACTCGCAATACCGCCTCTGTGGCCACAAATGGCTGTCTCAGTGGCACAATTTGTGTACTCCCAATGCCATGTTCACCGACTCCGCTCTCGATAGACCGCACTTAACCTTAGCATGGTACAAACTCTCAACCGGTTAGGCCAAGCGGTACACATGCACAACGGACTACGCGACGCCTCCACAAGCAGTACTTTTGGCCATCTGGACAGCCCTACAGAATAACATTGCACAGTCAGCTATTTACACAGACTCATTTGAGGCATTAAGGGACATGGAAAATCCAAATACAGAAGATGTCACAGCTATACGCATCCTTAAAATTCTCCTACACAAACAGAAGAATGGCATTGACACTATAGTCGCCTGGACACCTGGTCGAGTGGAGATCCGTGGGGGAGGTGACGAGGTGGCACACATTCTTGCTACCTCAAATACAGGAGCTCTACCTAATCATATCCAACCTTTCCTGCGTGCATCTCCCCAGTTCGTTGGCTACCCTTACGCTAATTTGTCACCAAGCGCCTATTTTGAAATGGCACGCCTTCGGCGCTTTTTCAAGCACATTAACCGGGAGCGATTCAAAGATGTCACCCCTCCTCGTATATTTCAGAATTTCACCCTCACCCGATTCAAGAAAACAGTGATTAACAATTGAAGTACTTGCAAACGCAGCCACTACCGCTCATATCATTCATAAATGGCAGTCTTGTGGACCGAAAGAGAGGCTGGACACTTCCATCTCCTGCATATGTACATTTTGCCCCTCTTCGTGTTTGGCCAACATGGAACACTTCATTCTACACTGTCCTGCCCTACATCATTATCACGAGAACAACACGATTTTTTCTACATCCCAATTTGGAAGCTGTACAAAAGGACATTTTCGAGAACCCTCATCAGCTTGTCACATTAGCCCATTTTGGAATAAGCAGTGGCTTGGCGCACGTGACTTAGTGTGTGCCTATCACCCATACCCCTTTTCCACCCTCCCTTTAGTGACCTTAAATCCACCCTTTCCCCAATAGAAGAATTTATCTATCTATCCATCTATCTATCCACTTCTGAATTACGAGTCTACTAAGCCACTGTAACTAAGCGTGCGCACAGGAGAGACCACGCTTCATGGAGGCTACGCTTCGTGGAGAAGACGACCATGAAAGCGTGCCCAAGCAGTGCCTCCCCTATTTTTTTTTCCTGAGCAAACGCTTTTTTTATTATGTGATTCTTAAAAGAGAAAAGAAGATAAAAGTGAGCCCCGCAACTGCCTGCTAACAGGGCGACACCTCAACAGTAGCTTACGAGGAATGGTGGTAAGGAGGGACTAAAAGGGTAGGATTAAAGGTATAGGGATAGAGAGGGGGAAGGAGAGAACGTGGCGCAAGGACAGCGAAACCAATAAGCAAGGAGAAGATAGGAAAGATGTACACAGTCACAGGTGTCCGAGGATGGAGCACAACTCAGCCACAGCTCTTGTCGGCGGCAGGAGATGGCGTAGGGCGAGCCAGTCGGCCAGAGCTGCGCTGTCGTCGGATATCGCGGGGCACAACTGGTCGGCACGAATTAAATCCAGAGAGCGAGTGCGCTCTCCTTCAGCCGTCGAGCGCGCTAGACGCTCCTAGAGTTGCGGAAGGTGCAGAGTTGCGCATAGGCCCTACCGCGTTTGTCTAGTGGCTAGCGTACTCTGCTTCTGCCTCGCACGTCGCGGGCTCGAATCCCGGCTGCGGCGGCTGCATTTCGGATGGAGGCGGAAATGTTGTAGGCCCGTGTGCTCAGATTTGGGTGCGCGTTAAAGAACAACAGGTGGTCGAAATTTACGGAGCCCTCCACTACGGCATCTCTGATAATCATATGGTGGTTTTGGGACGGGAAACCCCACATATCAATCAATCAGAGTTGCGCATAGGTCGTTCAACGGCTGTGCAGTGAAGCCGCTCGTCGCACGCGCAGGGAAAAATACGGCGCGATGTGCAGGCGCGGGAGCGTGCCGCACAAGTTTTCGCGCGTGTTTAGCAAAATTGCACTGTTACAGTGTGGCAGTATAATACCACAGGTTGCAAAGATGCTTAAGACCCGTGTGCTTAGATTTAAATGCACGTTAAGAACCCCAGGTGGTCTAAAATTTCAGAGCCTTGCACTACGGCATCTCTCATTATGATATGGTGGTTTTGAGACGTACGTTAACTGAAAAATCAATTAAATTAGGTGAAAATGGTTGAAAAGGTAACTCTTAAGAGATAACGCAGAGAGAGAAAGAGAGAGAGAGAGAAACTTTATTTGTGCATAACACTGAGCAATATAATTGGTCGAGTCCTTATTCCAGGGCTCCGCTGGCTCTAGCCATCATTCCAGGGCTCCGCTGGTCCTAGCCATCCGAAATAACGCACTGCACGATTTTTACACCATACGTACTACGCACAATGTTTCTGAAATAACAATTTTGAGATTTCTCGGTTCATTCTGTTACTGCTAGATGGCGCCACCTATCCAGTCTATGGAGGAAACATGTTTGCGGCGGCTTTGATGTTCTGGCCATTCTAGCTTTGGTAATCTGGCTGAAACAATGTATTCGTTATTGAGGCTCGCACTTCTGCTTATTTTGACCTAATGTCTGGAGTCTCCATCGTGTGGATATCGCGAGTTCTTACGAACGAAGCTGAACTTGTGAGATAGTGCCGCTAACGTAAAGCGTATCCGGCGGGTAGTTTACGTTACGTAAAGGTTTACGTTCTGTAAAGGCCCACACATGCGCATATTTTATCAATTAACACGGTAACGTAAAGAAGTATACGTACAAGCTAAATTCCCTCAAACGCGGTCACTATAGGAGCTTTTAGCTTGTACGTATACTTCTTTACGTTACCGTGTTACCGGATAGAATCTGCGCATGCGCGGGTTCTTACGTAACGTAAACCTTCACGTTTCCCACCGGATGTGGTTTAAAAATTCACGTTTCCCGTCGTATAGGCTTTACGTTTTTCGCCCTCTCTCTCAAATGCACCTTCATTCGTAGAAACTCGTGGAATCCGTATTGTGGGGACTCGAGCCATCGAGTTGAAATAAGCCGAAGTGCAAGCTCCAATAGCCATTAAATTGTTTCAGCTGGATTACCAAATGTAGAATGGCCTAATACATAGAACCGTAAACATCTATGCTCTCGTGAAACTGGATAGGTGGCGCCATCTAGCAAAGCAATAATGAACCAGGTAATCACGAAATTGTTATTGCAGAAAAAACGTGCATTGTACGTCTCATACGAAAACCGCACAGTGGCGCTATTACAAATGAGTTGCTTTTTTTATCATTTTCACCTCAAAAACCTCACGCGTAAGCCAACGTGTTCATGACTGTGCTTGCACAAAGTGTCACAAGATGTTGACACCATCGTTGCAGTAGCCTTGTATTTTTAACACTTTTGCGCATACAAGAATACTGTACCCAATTAAAAAATGTGTCATAATTTTGCCAAAACGGTGATTCAATCATATCTAAGTTAAATGCAGTTTATATGCAATTAGGATTATGGTTTGCAAAACGTAAAGGTATGCGCGTTTACCTACGAACGTAAACGTTTACGTATGAGGAGCTAACACGTTGAAAGATATCCGTTCAGGTAAGACAGTAAACTCAAACTGGTATCCGGTAATCCGTTATTGTAAAGAAATATACGTATAAGCTAGAACTCCATAATGAGACGGAAGTCAGCACGGGCAGAGAACCCGCGGGCGCCGCGCTATCCTGCACGTAAAGTTGACTTCGCCGCGTGAATATCAACATTTGACGTTACTTTGCACCTCGTGACAGCGCTGGCCGAATAGCAGCGTGAGTGGCGAAGGAAAAGCATGTGCAACTTTGCTACTTAAAGGTAGCATATATAGTTACTCTAGCCGCCACTCTCCATTGTCGCGTGGCAGCGCTGTGCGAGTAGACTACGAAAGCCACCACAGAGACTTAGTGGGATAATCAGGGTGAACAGTGGAAGTGCCTAAGACAGGCTGATCGACGTTTCCATTCGAAAACCTATTGTTCCCAAAGGCGCCGTGTCATCCTCAGCGTGTTAGTTTTAAAGGGGTTAGTAGTGACGTTATCTCCTTGTGGTGGCGCGTGTCCCTGTTGATAATACCCGTCTGAAAAGAAAAAAAAAACTGTAAAGCAGAGGAGTGCACTTCTCGCTTCAAGTTAGGTGGTAGTGATTCAATATGTTCTCAGAGGGTGGGACGGTAAGACAGGGTGAAAAAGAAACAAAAAGTAGGACGTTAGAGTAAGCCGACGAAAAACAAACGAAAAAAAGGAGAAAAATTCCAAAGAAAAAAAAGGACAGAAAAAACGCCGAGAACTTTCTGGGGTGACAATGCCTTTAACCATGCGCGGTAGGAGTGGTTTTAGAAGCGAGGACAGAGGAAACACAGGAGTGGTTAAATAGTTCTAGAAAATAAAGACTTCGTAATCTAAAAATTGAAAATGGAAAGAGAACATTAATAATACGGTAAGTAGTCTAGGAGCGGATCAATGTAGTACCGGTTATGTTTGAAGGTTGAACGTATCTTGTCTCTCCAAATATCATCGCAATTATGCTATGGGTTTCAGTGATTCCCAGTGGCCACGTGCAACATTGATTCCGGATAGTTGTAGGGACTTGAATTTGTGTATCAAATATGAATGCATTTAATGTTGCTCTCGTGGTGACCGAAACTTTGACCGAAAAACGTAAAGCTTTGATTGGTAGGAATTGTGGTCCTGTTGATTGAAGTTGCTGGCTACTGCTGAAGGTTGAAGTCACTGGCTACAATATAAAGGACTTCAGTTTCATCGCTAAATTCTGAGATTAAATTTTCTTTTTTCATTTAAAAAACTAACATTTTGCACTAGATGCCTCCACGTTTATGCAACCACGGACGTCACGATTAGCAAGAAATCGCCATGCTGCGTCGATAACACCATTCCAGACACGTACCAACACATTTAGGTTTTCCTCTTTTCCTCAGACCATAGGAAACGGAGCGCCTTGTCGTTTGAGTCACTACAACACATACACTTCCTCCGATCATCACTCTAAGCACTATCCATTGTTAGTATGTATTTACAGGAACGTACGTGGACGTGTAATTCCAGCCGTTTACACGAATATGTTAAAGTAATAATACTCCTATTGCTGTGTCATGTGTTATATTGCAAGTATGTATTGGTGCAAACAGTTTTGTGTACATATACTCAACTTCATCACGAATTGCCATTGATTTACGTGGTGGAAATACAGTCGAATATGAATTGCTATATGTACACTTGTCTGTATGAGAGCAATAACTTTCTGTGTACATTGCGTGCGTAGACTACAGATAAATTATGCTTTTTTGTACAAGTGCTTGTTTCCACTCCTGCATAGGCTCTGATTTGGGCCTTCAGTCTTCTGTGAATAAAACACTAAATCATATCCTCATGGGCTCGATGGCTGTGCTTCGCCATGCAGGTACTCGGTTACTTGACCGGAATTGTCCTGCCCGCAATCCTAGCGTTTCCTCAAGCCACCACCATGCCAAGAATCTACCGCAGTCAGCCCGGCGCAAGCCCCTTGCCTCCACATGTCCCGCCTTATTCATCGTGTTCAACAGCGCTGCTACCACCTACTCTGGATCTGCATTTTCCATGGAAAGTGCCATCGTCTGCAACATCGTCGTCCACGTCAGCTATAAAACCGCTCCTGGCGTCCCCCGCAATCTGTGGGTTCGGTGGCTGTGCTTCAGCGCAGACCACTAATCCGCTGTGCTTTGCCAAGTCGGTTAGTGGACCGTATCGTTCATTCGGGAAGAAACCAAGCAACTACTTTCTGATACATCTGCCGAGATCCCGGTTCTGTGCTACACTTAATGCATTCATGTCCTAAATGTTTTGTTGCTCTTGTCGGGTGATATAGAAACTAACCTTGGCCCTCCCGATATCAAAGACGTAATGACGGAGTTAGGAAAGCTAACTGCTGACCAGTCAAAGCTGATCAACGAAGTGTTAGGCCTAAATAGCAAGCTACAAGCAACAGACCAAACCCTATTCGACCTATGTAAGCGCATGACTGATTTAGAAGAGCATTACAAAGCCACCTCAACCTTACGAACCGACATAGATACAGTAAGATCAGACACCACTCTAATAGCAGGCCAGCACGATCACCTTGCTTCATAAATGGAAGATGCCGAGACTAGGTCACGCCGGAACAATCTTATACTTTACGACATCCCTGATCCCAATCCGAGAGAAACATTTGCCGAATCGGAGGAAATGGTCATTCGCCACTGCAATGAGCATTTGAACGTCATCGTTGATCACAATCACATTGAACGTGCACATCGTCTTGGACGCCATTCAGAGCGCCATGCTCAGCCACTCATTGTAAAATTCAACTGTTTCAAAACCTAAGAACCTTCCTTCGCAATGGCCCTAAGTTTAAAGGAGCCAATGCAGCGTCGGTGAGGATTTCTCGCAGTCCATCAGATCTGTTCGCAAACACCTTATCGCTTTCGCCACATCAAAAACCTCGTCCTATTTTCTGCGCTTCAAAACATTGCACATTGGAACTAAACGATACGTGTTTGACCATTCAACAGAATCTATTGAAGAAACATCATAGCAATTGCCCAATTGCCCAGTCAATGGCGTACCAACTCTTTCGCGAGTGGGGGGGGGGCTAACCAACCACACTTTTCAGCCGGCATATATATATATATATATATATATATATATATATATATATATATATATATATATATATATATATATATCCTGCACTGGGACAACACGCATATGTTTGTCATGTATGATGCACAAAATATTACTACACGCGACGCTTTTTATGCATTACCCGACAACTTTTCGCATGAATGCGATTATACTGTTGGCGGCCTCCTTAACAGTGAGTATTGTACGCTTGAATGAAACTTTATTGACTAAAAAGAGCTCACTAAGAATTCAGTTCAGTTTTTAAATATTATGCACTCCTAGAGGAACCAAGGGTATTTTGACCACTTCTATCTACTTATTACTGATTCCCCCTGAGCTGAAATCCACGGTTTTATCCGAGCTGACTCCATCGCTCCAAGTTACCATAAGCAAGGTTGATCAGATTTATCGGAGATTAAAGTGGAAAGCGTTCTTGACGCTTCCAGTACGACAAAACTAAAATATTTAGAAAGATTAGTCGCAATCACGTGCTCACAGCAGCTTCGACAGAGCAGCACTGATGGTAATCCTTTTTATGAAAGAAAACGCTATTCCTGAAGCATAAAATGCCTTGACTGCTCCATAAATTGTTAGTTTGTTCCAATCTATAACTGCATCGGCTAATGAGAGTGGCGATTTGGGCTTGTTGATACGGTAGCATAATGATATATGGTAGCGCAGACAAAGTACACGGACAAGAGAAGGCGCATTTAAGACAACACATCGCTGTGTTGTCTTGATTGTGCCTTCTCTTGTCCGTGTACTTTGTCCGCACTACCATATATTATCACGCATCGGCCAGTTGCAGTAGAATAACAACATGAACGAGTGATGTGACACATAGGGCCCCTGTTCAGCGCAAGCTTGCTCTGCAGTGCTACTGCACAGGGCGGAAAGCGTCGCAAAAAGCCTTCGAGAAAAATTGTCACTGCTGAAATGTTAAAAAATTATCACTACAGTGTACCTTTGCTTCATAATATTTTCTTTTTCTCATAACATTTAATTGAGTGATTACAGTGGTCAAGGAAAATTTGGCCTTAGTTGTTTTTCCCAGTGTGTAGCCTCCGGCAGTGACCACCGTCGAAAGTGTGTGGAGGGGGGGGGGGGCTCAGCCCCCCAACTTTTCTCAGTGGGGGGCTTCCCTGTCCCCCCCCCGGCTGATACGCCTATGTGCCCAGTCATCAACATGCGCCCTCCCGCCCGCTGCGTTCTCCACAATCAAACTTGTCGCTTTCAGCTATCTTCACTAACATACGCAGCTTTCTTCCGAAACGTGATATTGACACAAGGTAGGCTGGCAACTATAGTGGCCAGCCTTTGAGGAGGATAACGAAGTGCTTGCGTGGGCACGTGCTCTGGTGTTCGTGCTTCTGGCCTTAGGTCACGAAAGTAAACGCCCTGATTTTGTGAGACTGCGGCTCGCGTAAGCGATCACACACTCTGCGCCGTCCTGCCATTGAACAAGAATGCCTCCGATTCCTACCTTGCTGGCGTCCGTGTGAATCTCAGTGTCGGCAGTATCGTCAACATGTGCTAGCACTGGAGCTGTCTGCAGTCGATTGCGTAGCTCTACGAAGGATTGTTGTTGCCATTCCGTCCTACGAAGAGCTTGCCAATCTACGGGATCCATCAGGCAGCCTCGTCCGCTGGAGCCTCCGCCTTCAAGAGTACGACATAACAGGGGTCTACCGATCAGGACGCAAGCATACAGATGCTGATTGCCTGTCTCGTGCTCTTATTTCCCAGACGTCATCTGACACTGAACAAGATTGATCGTTTCTCGGCATCGTCGATGTGGTCCGGATGACTGAGCTTAAACGTGAGGACACTGAGCTACTACCTGTCATCCAGCATCTTCAAGAAGAAGACGTTATCGTCCCGCGCCGGCTCTTACGTGGATTAACCTCGTATTGCCTGCGGAACAATGTTCTCTACAAGAAAAATCTTGAGAGCAGCCAGAAAACTTTTCTCCTCGCCGTTTCAACGGCACTGCGTGAGGACGTTTTGCAGGCGTGCCTCGATGATCTTTCTGCAGGTCACTTAGGCTTTGCTAGGACTTTAGCGCACATCCGACAAAAGTACTACTGGCCACAGCTGTATTCGCCCGTTCAGCGCTACTGCCGCACCTGCCGTGACTGTCAGAGGCGTTAAGTTCCACCCGCAAAGCCCGCCGGCTTCCCCCAACCTTTGGATCCACCTCGAGCGCCGTTTCAGCAAGAGGGAATGGATCTTCTTGGTCTATTCCCTACGTCATCCTCAGAAAATTAGTGGATAATCGTCGCAACCGACTATCTGACTCACTCTGCAGAAACCAAAGCTGTGCCTAGTGGAACTGCAGTTGAAGTCGCCAGATTCTTCGTCCACAACATTGTTTTGCGTCATGGTGCACCTGCTGTTCTCATAACCAATCGCGGAGCAGCATTTACGGCAGAGGTATTGCGACAAGTCACCAAGCTGACGCACACTAACCACCACGAAACAACAACTTATTATCCCCAAACCAACGGATTCACAGAGCGGTTAAACAAAACATTGGCCGACATGCTATCCATGTATGTTGATGTAGAGCACAAAACGTGGGACGAAATTTTGCCGTACGTCACGTTTGCTTATACTACCGCTGTGCAAGAGACCACAGACCTAACACCATTCGAGCTTGTTTATGGCCGTCGCGTCACAACACCGTTAGACGCTATGCTCCCCGTAGACCAGGACACCATCGGAAATTACAGCGTTGACGACTTCGTTGAGAAAGCAGAGGAAGCCCGCCAGATTGCACGGAACCGCATTCGCACGCAGCAAGATATCGACGCTCGCCGTTACGACCAAGACCGAAGGAACGTCCACTATCAACCAGGTGACTATGAATAGGTGTGGACACCAGTTCGACATCGTGGGCTTTCGGAGACGCTATTGCGACGCTACTTTGGCCCTCACGAAGCTGTGCGCTGCCTCAGTGACGTGAATTACGAGGTAGTTCTTTAAAGCTCGGATACCAGTTTAAACCAAAGACGTCCACGCCCAGAAGTAGCCCATGTAGTACGGATGAAACCGTACCACGCCCGCGAGTTATGAACACTTCCAACTTTTTTTATTATCCACAACAGCGCGGGCTTATGTTTTTTTTCGTTGACGTGACCATCTTTTTTCATGGCCATCTCTAGCATTTTAGTAATCGACCGGGACGATCGCTCTTGAAAGGGGGGAATTGACGCAAGGTAGGCTGGCAACTATAGTGGCCAGTCTCTGAGGAGGATAACGAAGTGCTTGTGTGGGCGCGTGCTCTGTCGTGCTTCTGGCCTTTGGTCACGAAAGTAAACGTCCTGCTTTTGTGCCTGCGTCCCTGTTTCTTTGTGACAATATTATTTCTAATCTGGTTTGGTCGTCTCGCAGCAATCTTTATTAATTAACTGGCACACAGGAGACGTAACAGACTGTGGAGTCCTCGCTCTCCTGCCAAACTTTCAACGTTTTCGAAACAATCACAGGGCACGAGGGGCGGAGGGGTATTTGTTTCCGTGGGTAAAAACATATCCTGTAAATCTGTAAACTTTGTATCTGACCTAGAAATCGTATAGCTTAACTGTCATGCTCCACCTTATTCGACTTTACTAAGCGTTTATTATATGCCCCCTCAAAGTGCTCCCGACTTCTCTTTCAAGACGATAATTATAGCACGAAAACACAACGACGACACAGAGACAAGAAGGACACGAAGAAAGAAGCGCTTCGTGTCCTTGTCTCTGTGCCGTCGTTCCGTTCTCGCGCTATAACTATCGTCTTCTCATACCAACTAGCCCAATCTGCTACACTTCTCTTTAAAGTTGAACAAACTACTTAACGAGATAACAACCAAACACCCTAATATGCATGTGATTCAGTTTGGAGACTTTCTTTTCCTAATATTGTTTGGTCAATCGCGCACGCTCTAGTGGCTACCGCAAAGGAATCGAACGAGTTTCTTGACGCATGCCTAGACTTAAAGTTATCCCAAGTGGTCGCACAACCGACTCGTGTCACAGGTAACTGCCACAATATTCTAGACCTTGTCCTAACAGATTGCTCCGAAGGCGTCCCATCTATTACATATCTTCCCAAAATCAATGACCACGAGGTTATTCATATAGACTTTGTGGTAAAACCTCTTTTGACCCCAACTGTTTAAAAAAATTATTCATTTATATTATAAAAGAAATTATGAAGCAATTAACCATGACTTAGGGTAGCTTTATCCCAAAATTGAAAGCACCTTTCCGTCTCATACTGTAGACGAAAACTGTCACATTCTTAAAGATGAACTAAGAAGTTTAGTAGACAGATACATTCCAACAATTACAATCTCTACTAATTCAGCCAAAGCCTGGTTAGCTAAAGCATTGAATCGTTTAGAAAATAAAAAGACACGATGCTTGCGCACAGCCAAATCCCGTAACACCCCTGATGCATGGAATTCCTACAAAGACGCTGAAACTGCTTACCTTGAAGCTATCCGTTATGCTAAACGCTCATTTTTTCACCCTGACTTACCCAACGTGCTTAAGAACCACCCGAAAAAGTTCTGGCAAGTTATAAACCCTCACGACACGCGCTCTGTTACGTTATGGACGCTGGATGCGCCCATGTCTTCAACACCACCTTTGCATCAGTGTTTACTCATAAAACTGAAGTGTCAATCTCTGTTCCTCATGCCGCTTTGAACTTCGGCGACTTTGAGCGCATCTATCTATCTATCTATCTATCCATCTATCTATCTATCTAGCCGCCTACGACATTTAGATCTCCTGGCCGTTTCGATAATGGTATTGACATCAAAGTTGGTATGATATAACACGGCTGTATGACGAACATAATTGACCTATCAAACATAATTGACCTGTCAAACACGCCGTAAGGGAGGGCTTCGGAAATTTCGACCACCTGGGGTTCTTTAACGTGCAGCTAAATCTGAGCACACGGGCCTACAACATTTCCGCCTCCATAGGAAATGCAGCCCCTGCAGCCGGGATTCGATCCCGCGACATGCGGGTCAGCAGCCGAGTACCTTAGCCACTAGACCACCACGGCGGGGCGGACTAAACCCTAATAAATGCAAGACTGTCTCTTTCCACCGCCGTAAAAATCCACTTGTTTTTTTTTTACCAAATTGCTTGCGCTAGCCTTGAGCTAGTCCCTTCCTACAAATATCTTGGAGTAACCTTTGCACTGACTAAATCTGGGCGACTCACATAACGAACATCATTTCATCTGCCAATAAAACACTCGGGTTTTTAAAACGCCATTGGCGCCATGCCGCTCAATATGTAAAACTACTCGCCTATCAGTCTTTCATCAGGTCAAAATTAGAATATGCATCCTCAATTTAGAACCCTCATCAACAATATCTCATCAATCAACTCGAGTCACTTCAAAATCGAGCTACAAGGTTTGCTGTTTATTCACTCTGGGTACACATATGACATCAGCATATCGGCACTGAAAACAGGATCCAGTTCATTATTACTCACATGTCATCGCCGCACTGCTAGCATTTGTATTTTTCACATGTTTTTTTTTTACAGCTTCCTCGGTAAGCCACCGTACATTTTCCCCCGACACGCATCTCCAATCGCACCGGTCACCCGCAACAAGTTGCTCACCCACGTGCCTGCACCGTCAATTTTTCGTCTTCATTTTTTGTGCAATAACTGACTGGAACGGCCTTTCCAATGACATCACAGCCACTACTAGTCCTTCTACATTTTTGACCATTTTGACACATCACTCTACAATTTACTAAAATATGGCTTTTGTTTTTCATGTATGTGTCCACCCCTCATGTAATAATCCTTCAATGGGATCTTTAAGGAACTAAAAGGAAATGAAATGGAATCAGCCTGACTACGCATACTGCAGGGCAGTGAGCGTAGTCATGGTCCGCCCATGGTCCGCCAATCAACCCAGTTTTGTGCTATCCGTTGCCACGTTATACCTGCAATCTTTCTAATCTCATCGACCCACCTAGCCTTCTGAGCTCTCTTTTTAAGCCTCCAGGTTTCTGCTCCCTAGGTAAGTACTGACAAGACGCAGCTGTTATATACCTTCCTCTTGAGGGTCGGTGCGGATTATCATTCAAGATTTTAGAATGCTTGCCGAATTTGATCCGCCCCACCCTTATTCTTCTAGTTATTTCACTCTCATGGTTCCGCTCCGCAGTTGATACCTGTCCTAAGTAGGTATATTGCTTTACAACTTCCACCGTCTCTCCACTTATCGCAAAGGGCTTTCTTCTGCTTAGACTGTTGCACATTACTTTATTTTAGGCGTATTAAATTTCCGACCTACTTTTCTGCTTTCCGTGTCAATTTCTGTAATCATGAGCTGTGATTCGCCCCCTGAGTTACTCATCAAGGCAATGTGATCAGCAAATCTCAGGTTACTAAGATACTCTTTATTAACTGTTATACCAACTCTTATCTCAATTACTCTTATCAGTATAAACTCTTCCCAATCTAGGGTCCTGAAAACCTCCTATAAACACGCGTTGAATAGCATTGGAGAGATTGTGTCTCCCTGCCTTACGCCCTTCTTTATTGGAATTATCTCACTTTAAGATGAATTAGGATGACGTTGGCGTTCTTCCAATATTCCGGTACCCTCCTCATCAGGAGACATTTCGTATATAAGGTGGCCTGTTTTCCTAGCACAATTTCTCCGCCATCTTTCAGGAGGTCTGTTATTACCTTATTCTCACCAGTGGCTTCGCCTCTTTGCGTTCCTTATAGCGCTTTCCTTACTCCCTCGTTCATTACTGGTAGGATGTCGAATTTACCTAGGCTATTAATTTTTTTTCACGATGTCATCCTGGTTGTTTTGGTTTCTGTACAGCTCTCTGTGGAACTGCTCCACCACCTCAACTATTCTATCCATAGTGGTTATGATACTGCCTTCCTTGTTTTTTAATGCATGCATCCAATTTTCTCTAGTGCAAAAGCGTGCTTTCGTTAATTTTAGGCTTCTGCCGCTTTTTACAGCCTGCTCAATTCTCTTCATGTTATACCTTCTGACGTCGGCTACCTTACGCCTATCGATTAACTTCAAAAGCTCCACTAGCTATATTTGGTCGGTTGCATTCGAGGCTTTCATGGTTTCTCGTCCCTTAATAAAATTTTTTTCTCCTGATATAGTTTGCCAGTGTTCCCTCTATAGTGACTGTACCGCTACTTCCATTGCACACCCTTTGATGATATTAGTAAGTTCATTGTGTCAACGTTAACGACTGTTACCTCGTTTAGTGCCTCGAATCTATTCTGAAGCGAACTCGGAAAACCCGAGACTCCTGTACTTTTGCTCTCACCACTAGTTCATAATATGGCTTCTTGCGTATCAGTTTTTGTATTCGCTTTGTTTTATTCTACATGAATACGAGCTATTATCATTTATTTGTCACTGCATCGGATCTTGCCAACTACTTCTAGATCCTGTACAATGAATGCCTAGGCGTGCACACGGAATGAAGCCTGTTTAAATTGTAGTAAAGCCATTAGGACTTTTCCACGTCTATTTGCGGTTAGCCCATTTTCTGGACAAGGTATTCAAGATCCGTAAATCATTAAGATGTGCGAGCTCTACTAACTGTCCTCTGGTATTTCTAGAGCCTATGCCATATTCTCCCACTGCGTAGTCTCCGGCCTATTTCTTGCCTAGTTTGGAATTAAAGTCGACCATCAGTATAGTACACTATGTCTTTATTAATCGCTGACTCTACGTCTTCGCAGAAGCGTTCAACCAAATGATCATCCTGGCTCGATGTAGGCGCGTAGGCCTGTACCACATCTTTTATCTCGAATTTTTTAAAAACTTGATGACGATACTTGCCACCCTCTCATTGATGTTATAGTGCTCCTCGATATTGCCAGTAATATTCTTGTGTATAGGAAATCCCACCCTAATTCTTTTTTATGAATGATTCCGTGCTAGCATATGACGTGCCTATTAGTCAGCACTGTATAAGCCTCACGTGTCCTATTAACTTCGCTGAGCCCTATTATATCCCATTGAACACCCTCTAATTCCTCGAATAGGACAGCTAGTCTGGTTTCCCTAGATAGCTTACTAGCGTGGAAGGTAGCCAAGCTCATATTCTAATGCACAACTATAGCATATGTACGAACGCAGAAACCAGAGCAATATTGATGGGCGCTGCAGATATTGGCGTACTTGCAGCGTTTCGCTCGACAAACAAACAAAAAGACAGACGGACAGACCGAAATTTTCGCGTTGAAGGATCCAAAGAAAGACTATCGTCTTCAAAATGCCACACGTGCTCGGCAACTAGCTCGTCGTGATGCGCCAACGCGCGCTTATCTCCCACACGAACTTTGCCCCATTTGCGCAGCACGCAGGCATTCGCCATGCCATCTTTCGTCATTCTTCGGTGAACCGTGGTGCCCTCTACACACTTTCCAAGAAATTTTGTTGCAGTTAGTTGATGCAGTTGCTGACGACGGTGAATAATTATGCCTGAAGCAGTAATGAGTTAGTGCATTCGATGACCACTCGTTACGCAATTCACATCTTGTGATGCTTGGTTGCTCTTTGGTTGTTCTAAAACGCTTTATAGCTTATAATACCGAGATTCTTTTGCCGACATCAAGTCTGCCTAGGGTGAGTTCACAACGAAGTTTCAAGCAGAGGCTTGGCTCAGTGGTAGAACACTGGGCTGTCATGCACGGGACCCAGGTTTGAATCATACTGTGTCATTGGTCGTTTTACAGTGAAAGCTGTTATAGGATCACAACTCGATTTTCGTGCAGCGTCATAGTTGTCTGCCGCTGCCGCCGCCGCCGGTGTCCGTAACCACATCGCCCAAAATTACAACAAAAACCTAGTATCAATGACACAGTGGGGCTCGAACCTGTTTCTGCTGGGTGTCCAGCCCAGTATTCTTCAACTCAGCCACGCTTGCGCTTGGAACTTGTTGGCAAACTTGCCTTAGGCAGGCTTGATGTCGGGGAAGCAATCTCGTTAATACGACTTATAAAGCATTTTAAAACAGCAAAGGAACAACCAGGCGTAACACAATGCGAATAGCGTAATGAGTGGGTCTTCCAATGCTCCAACCCATTACAAAATCTTGGTTTTGTTCAGCTATAAACTGTGGTGCATACCCACTTCAGGCATAATTCCTCGTCGTCGTCAGCCAATTGTATGAACAATTGGTACAAAATTCCTGGCAATAGTTGGCTGATACGACGCTTATCAGAAGAAGAACGAAAAAATAAAATAGCGAATGCCAGGGTTATCTTAAGGTGGTACGACTAATTTCGTGGTGAGTTATACAACCTCTTGTTTGGAGCCACATTATTTCCTGCTCTTCACTTTTTATCAAAGAACACAGTTTTTGGGCATTATATGCTGGAGTTTCACTTGCAAAAGGTATAATGAATTAGGCGCGACATAGAGAACTTTCTAATATTTTCTACCCCCTGGGGTAATATGGTATGATTCACAACGAAGACACGTGGGGCACGAAGGTGTTATGCCTGTTCGCTTCGATTGTGTAGCGGTTGCAGTGCTTTACTACTAGCCTGAGGGTCGTAGGTGCAATTAGGGCTGTGGAATTCCGATTCCGATGAAGGCAAAGTGCTTAAGGCCCGTGAGCGGTGTCTCTGCACACTAAACGACACCCAATGGTAAAACTAGCCAGAACTCACTACTGTGGCATGCCTATTAATGATATCATTGCATACGATTACTAGCGCAACAATTATTATTATTGTTGTTTTTGTTATTCCTCCGTCAAAATGTGGCTCCAAGAGCTCTGATTGAATCCCGCCATCTCATACTGACTGCCAGAACATATTAGCTGTCTGAATCAATGTACCATCTTGGAATATGTTGTTGTATAGAAAATTTGCCTTTCTGAAAGTATAAGAATGACAGCAAGCTTGCATTTTGTTCGTTTTCCTCAGTTGCTTTTCTGACAGTGTATCGTAGCTACACATGCGCCACGAAAGCATTTCATATAAGTTTAACGCTTTACCCTCTGTGGGTGCTGACACCATCTGTAAAGTTGTTTGCGCCGCGTGGCACACATATCTCACACAGAAGACATATTTCAAGGTCATAGCTATTCAGCGGTAGGTGGCGTTGTGTTTGCGAGCGTTGATCACCGCTTTCATCATCATGGTTAAATTGGTAGGGTGGGCGGTGACGCCTGGCGGCAGGAGAGCATTGAGCGGGGCTCTTCGGCTGGTGGCGTTTAGCGCGTACGGTTGTCGCTTGCAGTGGATGCCCGGAACACGGCACCGCGGGCCGTCTGCCGGGAGCCAATGTGGTGAGTCAGGCGTTGGCGACACCACCTTGTTCATCATGTTGTCGTTGAGGTTGTTTATCTTGTGTAAGGATGTCTTAGCGTGTTGATACCGATTGATGTATAATAATTCGGCTGACAATATCGTCAATTAAAAGTGTGTTGTTTGGTTTGTTCCGACCGCGTCTACTGTGTCCGTTCTCTTCAAGAGCGTGGAAGGCGAACACCACTTTCAGATCCCCACAACCCAGAGCACTTATCTGCTAGTGACATGAAGACACACCACTTCTAAATCCTATATACGCACACGTGTACAATAAAGCCTGCTCTGTTTTCCACCAGTGCCCGGCGCAGCATGTTTGGCTTCATGTACCAGACGATGCATGATGTCAGAAGTGGAATGTGTATCAAAGCAGGGCTTTAATCTTCGACGACCAGCGCTGCGAGTATTACGTAATGCCTTCGTTGAGGCTGCCTGGCCCGCTGAACACTACTGGAGAAGCAAGTAAGAATTGGCAGGCATTCAAGCAGCGATTCCACGTTTTCCTCGCGGCATCGGAACCCAGTGAAAAGAAGCGATCACTGTCGTCAAAATCAGGGCTTCTTCTCAGTGTAGCAGGTGAAGACGCCATTGAAATATTTCATACGTTGAACTTCAAGGAAGACGAAGACAAGACTGACTACGTGACGGCAATCGAGAATTTCGACGAATATTTCACCTTGCAAACTAACAAAGAACACGAACGCTACGTATGTCGGAAGAGAATTCAAAGCCAAGGCGAGCCATTCGAGCACTTTTTGCGGGATCTGAATACGCAAGCACGAGCATGCAATTGCGGCACGCTTCTGGATTCCATGGTCCGAGACCATATTGTGTACGGAATCAACGACGACAAGGTCAGAAAAAAGCTGCCCATGGATTGCGAATTGACTCTGCAGAAGGCTGAGCACGTCTGCAAGGCGCCGAAACATCAACGCTTCGCCAAGAAACCTGGGAACGAGGACGAAAGCAAGTAGACGCCATTCGCAACGCAGGCCCGAACCCCAAAACTGCGCAAGTGAAGATGTACACATGCTCTAAGTGCGGCCCCACACGTCAGCCTAGATGGTGTCCTGCGTTGCGACAAACTTCTAGAAAACACCAAAAGAGGAACCGTATTGCAATTTGCTGCAGTCCTCGGCGCTGATTGGCGAAATACAAAGTCCCGAAAATGATTTCAGCGTTCTAGAGGTATCGACAAAAGCAGTGGTGAGCCAACGTGATTGGACCGTTCGAATTAATAAAACAACGTCTCGGTCGAACTTAAAATAGGTACAGGGTCTCAGGCAAACTTACTTTTCGTCGGAATATACAATAGCATGCACCCAAGCCCTGAAATGAAGCAGAGTAGTGTGGTGCTAAATTCATATGGGGAAGACACAATCAAACATGTTGGAGTCGTCCGTATGAAAGGGACGCTCGGTGACCAAGCTATTTCTCTCTTTTTTTGTAGTACGCAAACATCGCCAAAACATCTTGGGTCTACAAGCAAGCGAACACCTTGGATTGCTCTCACGCGTTCACAGCGTATCAAAAGACGGCTGTGAAGAGCCATTGAAAGACTTCGTCATCTTTTCACTGGAAATGGCTGCATGAAAAACGTGTATCACATGGTGCTTCAAGACAATACTGTGTCAGTCATTTAATCCAGTGCCACGTGTACCGTTGTCCCTGACAGAACCACTGGGGCACAAAGTCGACAGGATGGAGCACGCCGGAATCATCACGAGAGCCACCGGGCCTACTGACTGGGTGAGTCGCCTTGTGATCGTTCGAAAAAAGAACACAAAGATTCGCCTCTGTATTGACCCTCGGAAAGTCACTGAGTGCATAAAAAGGGAGCACTATATGATGCCGGGATGAGAAGAATTAGAAGCCGAGCTTACTCGTGCAACTGTGTTTTCTCGTTTGGCCACTAACTCCGAATTTCATCATGTCCCCTAGGATGACTCTACATCGCAGATTTGCACGTTCTCTACCCCATTTGGTCGTGACTGCTTTTTACGATTACCCTTCAGCATATCATCCGCCTCGGAAGTGTTCCAAAAAACGCCAAATAAAATTTTTGAAGGCCTTCAGCACGTTGATACATACGTGAACAATATTCTGGTATGGGGTTCGTCTGTAGAAGAGCACAACGAGCGCCTCAAGTCTGTATTGCTTGCTGCACAACGCACCAGGCTAACCTTCCATTCTGAGAAGTGCAGTATTGGCGTCCAGAAAATTAATTGAGTTTCTTGAAGACTTAATCGATAAAGCAGGCATCTGGCCAAGCCCGACGGTTATGAACTGCATGCTACACATGCCGACTCCAGAAGACAAGCTGGTGGTGCAAATAATGTTAGGTGTTAGCCAAGCAGCAGCTTAAATAGATCGCCTTTGTCTTCTTTCACTTATGGATCTCATCCAAGCAGACCATGTGGCACTAGTTCCCCCCCACTTTGAAAGCATCGACTCAATGCTCGTAAAGAAAGAAAAAAAAGTGAAGGCATACACACGCAGATTTAGAGAACCAAAAGAGGGAGAGCACCAGTACTCACAGCGCAAATAAGGAAGCTTCGCCAACACTTGCTTCAAGCGCAAAAAGAAAAGCCATAAAACCCCAGTAGAACACGAAAAGCAGCAGCAACGCAATGTCACGGCCTGTCGTAACACGTGAAACCACAAGGGCTACTGTGTGACGTAGGGCTTCAGCCAAACGACATGCATGGTTTCGGGCCGAAGATGTCGACGAGAAGACGCTGCGCCGTCCGGAAATACCTCGTAGGTAACATCTGTGACACGTCTAAGAACCTTGTACGGTCCAAAATAATGGCTTAGGAGTTTTTCGGATAAGCCTGGTCGCCGGACAGGGATCCACACCCACACTCGTTCCCCAGGGTGGTAAGTGACATTTCGATTGCGGAGGTTGTAACCCCGTGCGTCGGCATCTTGTTGGTGACTGGTGTTTATGCGAGCTAGCTGACGAACATCTTCAGCGTATTGAGTGTATTGCTCAGCGTCTGGAGCAAGTTCATTGCTTTGGTCACATGAAAGCATAGCATCGAGCATGGTTCGCACGTTGCGTCCTTAAACAAGTCGGAAAAGCGGAAATCGCGTTGTTTCTTGCGTTGCCGCATTGTAGGCAAACGTGATGTATGGAAGAATCTCATCCCAGGTTTTGTGTTGTGCGTCCACGTACATTGACAGCATGTCTGCTATGGTCTTGCTAAGCCTCTCTGTCAGTCCATTGAATTGCGGGTGATAAGCCGTCGTTTTTTGATTACTTGTGCAGCTCAATTTGAAAATGTCCAACCATCATTCGTGCTGCAAACGACGGCCTTCTGTACGTAATCACGCATGACGGGGCACCATGCCGTAGGACGATTTGGTGCACGAAGAACTGCGCCACTTCAGAGACCATGCTATGGGGTAACGCCTTTGTTTCAGCATAACGAGTAAAATATTCTGTCGCGACTATAATCCATTTGTTCCCAGAAGACGCCAAAGGGAAGGGTCCGAGAAGGTCCATTCCCACGAGGTCAAACAGTGTCCGTGGTGGTGCGATCGGCTGAAGCAGGCCCGCGGGTCTCACAGGCGGAGTCTTGCGGCGCTGGCACTCACGGCAGCCTTTCACATAGCGATGTACACTAGTTGATAGCCGCGGCCAGTAATACTGTTGGCGTACTCTGGCAAGAGTTCGCGAATAGCCCAAATGTCCTGACGTGGGCTCGTCGTGGCACGCAAGGAGGATCTCGTCCCACATTTCGGTAGTAACAACGAGTAGTAAGGCTTTGTCGCTACCACGGGCGTTTTTCTTGTAAAGAATGCTTCTTCTTAGACAAAAAGAGGACAGTTCGCGAGCAATGTGTCGAGGGACCTGAGAGTTCCGGCCTTCCATGGAATCAATAGCTGGGCGTAATTCGTCGTCTGCCCGCTGTCTTGACATAAATTCGGAATCGCTGACTGCTCCGAGAAAGGCATCTTCATCCTCGGAGCCCCTGACAGCGTGCCCCACGGGCGCTCGAGAAAGCGCGTCGGCGTCTTCGTGTTTGCGCCTTGACCTGTACACAATCGTAATATCGAACTCCTGCAAACATAAACTCCACTGAGCGAGACGGCCGGATGGATCTCTGAGATTTGCCAGCCAGCAGAGCGAGTGGTGGTCAGTCACCACTTTGAAGGGACGACCGTAGAGGTAAGGCCGAAATTCGGTCGTCGCCCACACGACTGCGAGGCATTCTTTTTCCGATGTAGAGTAGTTGGTCTCGGCTCGAGAAAGAGTACGACTGGCGTAAGCTATTACATGTTCAACGCCACCATGTCGTTGTACAAGGACAGCGCCAAGTCCAACGTTGCTGGCATCTGTATGAATTTCTGTAGCAGCGTCCTCATCAAAATGGGCAAGAACTGGGGCTGTTTGCATTCTTTTCCGTAGCTCTGTGATCGCTGCATCTTGTTCTGCGCTCCAAGTAAAAGGCACGTCATCTCGGGTGAGTCGCGTAAGAGGTTCAGCTATCTTCGAGAAGTTGGCGATAAATCAGCGATAATACGCGCACAAGCCGAGGAAACGGCGTACTGCTCTTTTATATGATGGAACAGGGAAGGCGGTGACGGCAGCAGTTTTTTTTGGATTCGCACTCCATCCGCACTAATGACATGTCCCAAAAATTTCAGCTCTTCATAGCCAAAATGGCATTTTGGGGGGCTTCAGCGTGAGTTCAGCTGTGCGAATGGCTTCCAGAACATTTCTCAGACGCTTCAGATGTTCTTCGAAGCTCTCGGATAAGATGACCACATCATCGAGGTAGACAGGGCAGATTTGCCTCTTCAAGCCAGCGAGAACAGTGTCCATCATTCTCTGAAAAGTGGCTGGGGCAGAACAGAGGCCGAAGGGAAGAACTCAGAATTCGCAAAGTCCGTCTGAAGTCATAAACGCGGTTTTTTCTCGGTCTCGTTCATCCCCTTCGATTTGCCAATAGTCACTCTTTAGATCGATGGACGAAAAATACTTCGAGCGTCGTAACCCGTCGAGGGAGTCATACAATGAACAAACAGCGGAGCAAACACTCAAAAATACAGATCCACCTCACTGAAACTCTGTCCGGACGAAATAAGTACATTTGTAAAGTACTCCGGAGGTGCCAAACAAGAACTCCGAATAGTCTCAGTGAAAAACCCGCGAAAAATGCTCCAGAGGTGCCACGTATTTACTCCAGCCAACCGGAGGGAAATGCCCGTAAAAATACGCAATTGCTCCGGTAGGCCAGAGTAAAATATCTGTTAAAAGTACTACGGGTGCGCCACCCAATCGCTCCAGCCAGCCGGAGCACGCACTATACTTCAGAACAAAAACTATGCTCCAGAGCGAGAAGTGCTCCGCATGGGAGGACGCTGTAGGAGAAGCGTTTTACTCTGACCACGGAGTAATTTATTTAGTGTATTCAGAGTTTGTTGTTAGTGTGCAGAGAGAGAAGCAAATTTACTGCTTGTTAGTGTGCAAGTGATTTCTTGTTTTTTTATGACGCGTTCGTCATCACTTTTTTTCCGAACCGAATGAGAGTGTGAACAGGGCGCCGTTATTCGTTTGTAATTGAACAAACTGGCCTCTGTACACACCGTCTTTCATGCGGGCGCACCGTTCAGGGGCTCTGTTGACCATGACAACTGGGTATTGCGCGAGAAATAGTGATTTCTTCACGCTGCATTCACTGAGCAGAAGCAAAATGAGCAGTTGCCAACTTTAGATTGCGCCTAGATTGTTTGCCACGGGTTTCGGAATTCGGAAATGTTATTAAACGAGGGCTAACTTCCAACCTTCTTGGTATCTGGTCTGATTTAGCGCAGATTTTCCGAGACCCGACAAGACGAAGGGGATACACGCTGGCGTGTCGTCTCGGAAAATATGCGCTAAATCCTTTCGGAGCCCATTAGATGCCAGGGAGGACGCTGCAACCCATAGGGGTAAACGAGCGTAGCGTTCTGAGGAAGTTTAAGACAATTGCAAGAAATGGAAGGCGGGCCTCTGGAAATGAGCCAAGTTTGCACGCCTATGTAACAGTTGCACACCTCGGCTACCAGGTAGCAGAAGATAGTGCTTTTTGTCTATTCTTCTCAAGCAGCAGCCAGAGTCAGATCGTGATACATTCCCAATTAGACTCAGTAGCTTTTGAAATAACGAATCAGAAGGCGTTGACCGACGATGCTATTACGTATAGGTGAGGCAACTTCCCGTCTCTGCTTAATGCAGCGTTGACATGAAAATAGAAACGAAACTAAATCTGTGAGGGAACAAAAGACTCTTTCTTTGTGCGCGTGTGTGAGAGAGAGGAGCTAAAAAAAGGCGAAGTTCACTGTCTGTGTATAATCTTCACAGTGTGACGCTCACATTTTTTTTATTCTTTTCATGTTCTCACATCCTGAAAGCACGTCTTTTACAACAGCATTGATTGAGCGAGCGAATACCCAAGTATCACACGTATATGACATATTCTAAACGCGTACAAAATTGCCAGACAAGCGGGTTACTATACTACTGCTTAATACTTTACCCGACATGAGACATCAGTCGACGTTATCCAGCCACTGAATAACAGCTGTGCACAGCATTTAGCAATCATTAGGCCGTGTTTACCCAAGAATACCTTAATCAGCACTACGCGACCCAAGCCATGCTTTATTTAACGTTAGGTCAAGTTAGCAAGTACGGGCCGAATTCGAGGAGATACGGTAAGCCGAGGCGCTACCACTTGCCGCCCTTTCACAAACTGAAAAGGTAACACTATAACTAAAACGACTTATGGTTCAGTAGTTGCGGTGCTCAGCTGCTGACTGGACACACGTGTGCTTCGATGGAGGCGAAGAGCGAGAGGCTCGTGCGTATGCTGGAGGCGATGTCAGTTGTTTGAACTTTTCAGTGCACGTTAAAGGACTGTCAGTGCATGTTTACTGCTAGACGCGTTGACCGCTGATATGTGGCAGAGACAAGTGGTGAGCGCGCTTAGTGTGCATTACCACCCTTGTGAAAACATGTCTGACAGTGCGGGCGATCAAGAGAAACCATGTTAACCTGAAACCACGACATCTTCGACTTAACAACGCAAAAAAAAAGCCAATCTAGTTAGACGGTGTCGTGATAAACGACTGCAGCTGCGCCGGCATTTGCTAGTCGACGTCTTTGTTCACTCCATTTCTTTCTTGCTGCGTCGCTGCATGCAATTACTATTCGTTGCCCACGGGCTGTCTGTGGATAACGTATGATGATTGCGCCCACCATATACGACCCTCCACACGAGACTTATTCGAAGCAACAATCAAGATGTTGTCTGGACGCCACTATTAACATCTAGAAAACAAAGCCAACAACGTTCTTAAAGAAAACGTACGCAGTAAAACGAACTTCAAAGACAGTCTGGTCGCTCTGCAGTCACTCGCAATCTACCAGTGGCTACCTTATGTCATTTATATGTTCTGTAATTGCATTACCAAAATGTGTTCAACAATTTTCGTTTTCTTGCTCTACTTCTCTGTTTACGCGAACTAAATAAACTCCTGCCTGTGAAGGAATGACCATTTTAAAAATTAATTTTTTGTTTCATTTATATCACCCTCAATCGCACATACTTTTACAGAGGGGAGTGGCGTACACAAAATAAACTATACAAAACAATAAATAAATAAATGGAAATTTTGGCAGATCCGACGTACCGGGGAATCGACGTTATGCGAGGCATGCGGACGGAAGGTGACCGTGTCGCAATTTTTATATTGAGCGACACGTCATGAAATGACGCCAAATATATGTGCAAATGTTGCACGCACAGGCATATGCTCACGACTTGCAGATGTTTATAGAACGAGTTGTCTGAACATGCGCAACGATGCCAACTGGAACATACGTATTAGCAACACCAGAAGCTGATATGAAGCGCTGATGCTCGCGCAGATGCTGACGCTGGACACTGCTACATAAGTAAACTTCAGCTAATGGCAACTAACCACAATTGACACTTACCCGACGTGACGGCTGTATCAAAGGGGTACATATGTAATGTTTATAAAATTGGGTAGGCAGAACTGCAACCACTATTGACGTTTCACGAAGATTAGCGTCTACTTGAAAAGTACTTCCGATACCTGGCATAGCACTGTAGTAAAATGCTTCATTGCCACGCAAAATGCTTGGGTTCAATTCCAGCTATGACCCTCACATTTATTCTTTGCATTCGTCGGGTACACGCTGCCGATGTCGGGCATTTATTACCGCTCATGCACGAAAATTGCCTATGCGTGTTCTCATCGTTCCTTGGTAGATACTAAGTGTTCATCACCAGTGGCACACACCTGCCTACCAGAGGCAGATACCCGCCTATGGGTATGTGCCACTGTCTTGCGGGAAGTGTTTGACGGCGTACGCGATAGAATTGACATTATTCATGCCTTGACCAGCGCGTCATATTTCTTTGTTGAATAGATTGTTGAATAGATTCAAAATGCTTACTATCCAAACATTTTCTAAACTATACACTGTGCCCCAGAGAGCATCGTTTTATGCTTTTATTAAAGAACTAAGCTTATTTTTTGAAACTTGGTGGTCACGATTCCACTGCCCACAGATCTTGTTCGTTCAAGCGCTGCTAGAACCACTTAACGTCAAAATCAAACATATTTTCTCAAAAACAAACGTTAATTTAGATCTTAAGATAGAATTTGAGAATATTTATCCCTCTAACGCAGAGCAAATGCCACTTCAATATTTAAATGATCGGCTGCAGGATTACTTGGCACATGTGAACATGAACAAAATAATTGCGACTGATGCATCCGTATCAAATGAAAAGGCTGGGGCAGGTATCTTCTCACGTTCTCTTGACTGGTCCTTTTCGGTTAGACTCCCAGATTACACACAAATATTTATAGCAGAATTATTTGCTATTGTACTGGCACTACGGAAACTTCCTTTGGGCGAATCGGAAGCAGTCGTAATTACAGATTCTTTTTCAGTATGTGCTGCTCTGTCTTCAGGAGCCAACTTAACACTTATGCACATGTTTCGACAACTCATACCGACAAACTTGAAAAAACTGCAGCTCTTATGGGTACCAGGCCATCGTGGCATATATCTCAATGAGATGGCGGATGCACTAGCCACAGCATCTCTTAGCGGTCCCCTTATCCCGATTTTGCCTGATACGGCTTACGCGACAGCAATAAGGTTTAGCAACCTCTGTTTTCATGAATACGACTGCTACTCATTGGATAAATATCGAAATTTCGCACATCTATGATGCCGCTGGAATAGACAGTGGTGTGCAACCCGGCACTTGGAAGTTACTTTTACAAGATTGCGTTGCAGAATTCCGCAACTGAATTATTACTTGCATAAAGTTGGTCTAAAGGCGTCACCTTTATGTCAGACTTGCGAAGAAATGGAAACGATAGATCACTTCTTTTTGTTCTGTCGCCGATATTCTCATCAGCGGAAAAGATACCTGATAGCTCCACTTGAAAAATTGGGATCAGAATTAAATGTGGCAGTAATTTTGTCGTTTGGCAGCATTAAATTCGGTTATAGCCACAGGGACGTCTGCTCTGCGGTATTTGAATACATAATTGAAACAAAGCGATTGCCAAGTTATATATATATATATATATATATATATATATATATATATATATATATATATATATATATCATTTTAGACCCATTATTACCTCTGTCTCAAATCGCATCTGATAGCCTGCATCGCTTCCTGCTCAGATATACTCCTTTTTCGTTTTTCGGCTTTTCTTTCTATATTTTTTTCAGCCCAAAATTACGTTTTGTTTGGAAAACCATAAGCCTTTTAGTTAAGAACCTTCCGCCCAGTTCTTGGCCGATCCCCCTTTGTGGGTGTGCGCCAGAGTATCAAGGATCATCATCATCATCATCATACTTCTTAAACCATCTTACCCTCCCATGCTAGTTTTGGTTCATGCCAAGGGGGTGACCACGAGAGCGCCCAAACGTAAGCAGATAGATAGATAGATAGATAGATAGATAGATAGATAGATAGATAGATAGATAGATAGATAGATAGATAGATAGATAGATAGATAGATACGATAGATAGATAGATAGATAGATAGATAGATAGATAGATAGATAGATAGATAGATAGATAGATAGATAGATAGATAGATAGATAGATAGATAGATAGATAGATAGATAGATAGATAGATAGATAGATAGATAGATAGATAGACAGACAGACAGACAGACAGACAGACAGACAGATAGATAGATAGATAGATAGATAGATAGATAGATACATAGATAGATAGATAGATAGATAGATAGATAGATAGATAGAACATCATCATCATCATCATCATCATCATCAGCCTGACTACGCCCACTGCAGGACAAAGGCCTCTCCCATGTTCCGCCAGTTAACCCGGTCCTGTGCTTGCTGCTGCCAATTTATACCCGCAAACTTCTTAATCTCATCTGCCCACCTAACCTTCTGTCTCCCCCTAACCCGCTTCCCTTCTCTGGGAATCCAGTCAGTTACCCTTAATGACCAGCGGTTATCCTGTCTACGCGCTACATGCCCTGCCCATGTCCATTTCTTCTTCTTGATTTCAGCTATGATATCCTTAACCCGCGTTTGTTCCCTAATCCACTCTGCTCTCTTCTTGTCTGTTAAGGTTACACCTACTATTTTTCTTTCCATTGCTCGCTGCGTCGTCCTCAATTTAAGCTGAACCCTCTTTGTAAGTCTCCAGGTTTCTGCTCCGCAGCTAAGTACCGCCAAGATACAGCTGTTATATACCTTCCTCTTGAGGGATAGTGGCAATCTACCTGTCATAATTTGAGAGTGCTTGCCGAATGTGCTCCACCCCATTCTTATTCTTCTAGTTACTTCAATCTCGTGGTTCGGCTCTGCGGTTATTACCTGCCCTAAGTAGACATAGTCTTTTACAACTTCAAGTGCACTATTACCTATCTCGAAGCGCTGCTCCTTGCCGAGGTTGTTGAACATTACTTTAGTTTTCTGTAGATTAATTTTAAGACCCACCTTTCTGCTCTCCTTGTCTAACTCCGTAACCATGAGTTGCAATTCGTCCCCCGCGTTACTCAGCAATGCAATGTCATCGGTGAAGCGCAGGTTACTAAGGTATTCTCCATTGACTCTTATCCCTAACTGTTCCCATTCTAGGCTTCTGAAAACCTCCTGTAAGCACGCGGTAAATAGCATTGGGGAAATTGTGTCTCCCTGCCTTACACCCTTCTTGATTGGTATTCTGTTGCTTTCTTTATGAAGCACTATGGTAGCAGTTGATCCCCTGTAGATTTCTTCCAGAATGTTTATATATACTTCATCTACGCCCAGATTCCGCAGTGTTTGCATGACGGCTGATATTTCTACTGAATCAAACGCCTTCTCGTAATCTATGAAGGCTATGTATAGTGGTTGGTTATACTCTGAGCATTTTTCTATTACCTGATTGATAGTATGAATGTGGTCAATTGTTGAGTAGCCTGTTCGAAATCCTGGTTGTTCCTTTGGTTGATTGAATTCTAATGTTTTCTTTACTCTGTTAGCAATTACCTTTGTAAATAGCTTGTATACTACAGAGAGCAAACTGATCGGCCTGTAATTATTCAAGTCCTTGTCATCTCCTTTCTTATGTATTAAGATGATGTTAGCATTCTTCCAAGACTCTGGTACTCTTCCCGTCAGGAGACACCTCGTAAACAGGGTGGCTAGTTTTTTCTAACACAATCTGTCCTCTGTCCTCCTCTGTCCTATAGATAGATAGATACGCTCAAAGTCGTCGAAGTTCACTAAGAAATGTCTCACGTTTTATAAATAAATAAATAAATAAATAAATATTCTCGTGGTGCAGCGTGAACATACGATCGCAGGACTGTGTGGCAGAGAAAGAGCGTGTTTTGTTTTGTCGCCTAAAAGATCTTGGCTCATACTCCCAGGAAGGTCGGCCACACTGTACCTTATAAGGGTTTTTATGTACATGGCTTGTAAAGAGAGAGAGGAATCACATAAAAACGAAATGAATAATACCTTACATTAAAAATAAAAGAAAGTTAAAAGTGCAAAAGGATTTGACAAACCAATTTTTAAATAGAGAAAAGAAGAAGAAGAAGGACAAATAATTGAATTCATCTTGCGGTACCATTAGCAACATATTCTTCCAGTTGTCTGAATAAATTTATGTAGCTAGGACAGAATAGCAGTGCAGCCCGCACCAAACTCACTGGCTGCAAAAGATAAAAGCGTGGATGTATAAATGTCAATGCCAGCATACCAATCGGCCCTTGGAGCATTATTTAACAGAGTGGGGCAAAACAGCGGCATGTGAGAAGAGGGGCGTGTGTCAGGATCAGTTGTACGGCCACACGCCTTCGTCGTTTTCTCCAGAACCTTCACCAGTCCCACTAGCCGAAATCGGCGAAAGATTCGCATCGTCATTTTTTTATACATACACGCACGTATTCCTTGCCTCTGCCTATATGAGCAGAACAGCCGTATTTTAAAGACGATAGTCTTTCTTGGGGTACTTCGACGGAAAAATTGTGGTCTGTCTGTCTGTTTGTCTGCCGTAACGATACTCCAACGGCCCCAAACGATACCTAAACGGCCAACCCCATCCACTGCGCCCACCAATATTGCTCAAGTTTCAGCGTTCGTACTTGTGCGATTGTCAATTAAAATGCAATTATTGCCTATATCTGAGGCACCATAACAACACGTCAAGATTTTGTATGTGTGTATTTATACTAAAGGAGGCATACATAAGTAATTCTAAGAACCCTGGCGTTTATCACGCTGCGCTGACCATGCAACGCGATGCTCAAAAAGCCAAATGTTTCCAACGCCTTTGCTAAGACGACACGGTAGTGGCACCTGCCCATCGCTTTGCGTTCTGCCCCGCCGCGGTGGTGTGTGACTAAGGTTCTCGTCTGCTGAGCCGCAGATCGCGGGATCGAATCCCGGCTGCTGCGGCTGCATTTTCGATGGAGGTGAAAATGCTGTAGGCCTACGAGCTCATATTTGCGTACACGGTAAAGGAACCCACTTGATCAAAATTTCAGGAGCCCTCCACTACGGCGTCTCTCATAATGATATGATGGTTTTGAAACGTTAAACCACACATATTAATCAATCATCTTTGCGGTGCACACCTTATCGCCTCCGAGACAGGCGCGCAAGCCTTCCTTTGTTTTCGAGCATACCTGCCAGATAGCGCTCGCGTACAACGTGCCTCGATGCGCTCGTTCGCCTTCGCTGCACGGATCGAGACTCTACAATGCAGTGCCTCCAGAACACAATTCACCAATTTTCTCGCGCAGAACGTCAAATAAACGTTCTGTTGATTCTCTCCAGACGCAAGACTATCGTCCTTTGACATTTTCAATGAAACATGCAGATATGGGGCCAATATTTTTTTTCAACGTGCAGTCAGCCACTCACATATATACGCACTACATGCACAAGTTCAGGCCGGTGCTGGAGACGCTTCGTGCAGTGGGGACTATCGGGTACGACCTCGTAGGTGACGTCACTGAGCTGCCGCAATACTCGCGATGGTCCAAAATATCGCCTTAGCACTTTCTCGGGCAGTCAACGTTTTGTATGGGTGTCGAAATTCACACTCTGTCACAGGTAACCGTTCTAAGGTGGGCATTGTAGCAGCCTCAGTCATAGTCTTGTTTCTGGCGGATCAATAAGCACGCGAGCCGCTCAGCTGCTTCCGCGCTTTCAGCCAGGAGCCCATGTCGGTGCCATCCCATTTGTGGCAACATCGCATCCAGCGTTGTTCATGCCTCCTGTCCGTGAACCAGGCTGAATGGAGTCCTGCGAGTCGTTTCTTCTTTAGCTGCATTGTATGCGAACGTAATACAGTGCTAAATTTCGTCCCAATTATCATGTTGGGCATCCACGTACTTCGACAGCGTGTCTTCAATCGTCTTGTTGAGGCTCTTTGTCCGTCCATTCATTTGCGGGTAGTAGGTACTGGTCTTACGGTGAATAGTTCCACTTAGCATCAGGACGTGGTTTAATGTGAGTATCACTCACAATAAATCATCACTATCATTGCCTCCCTTAGATTCTCACATAAAAATCGCCTTAATTTGCCTTTTTCACAAAATAGCATCCGGTAAGCACGAAACCACCCTTCCTCTCACCCAGCCAACACGCACTTCTCGCCATTTGCACAATAGCCGTTCTTTCAAACACATTTTCGGGCACACGAACGCATTCAACTCATCAGCATTACCAGCAGCTCTTGAAATATGGAATGGTCTTCCCGATAATGTTGTCAACATTCATGATCCCGTATTGTTTCGTCAAGAAGTAACAGCCGTTCTTTCATCGTCAGCGGCATCAACCTTCCACTAAACCATGTATATTAGTCTTCGCTGTATATTGAATCATTTGATATAGTTATGGGTTGGACGCTTACAAATGAGTCTCTCTGCATTTTGTTTAGTAGTTGCATGTCATGCCTGCTCTCGCTAACAATTATATAACGTTATTTTTATGTTATATAACGAGTATAATCATGTTTTGATATTTCAATTATTGTGAATATGCACTGTCTATACCCCCCTCACACAATACTCATGATGGAGCCTGTGAGGGTTTCGTGATAAATAAATAAATATATAAATATATAAAAAAATAAAAAATAAATAAATAAAAGAGCTGCCGTAAATGCTGTTCCGCGGTCTGTTACCACGATAGTCGGGGCACCGTGGCACAGCACAATATTTTCAATGAAAAAATCTCGCCAGCTCTGCTGCGGGGCTCTTTTGGATAGCCTTTGTTCCAGGATACCTGGCTAGGTAGTCTGTTGCGACTACAACCCGGCGGTTGCCTGCAATATAAACACAAGGAAACAGAAATGGTCGACTTGGTTTAATTCATGTCTTATAGCGCACGAAAAACACGTACTAATGGAGGCGTAACACACACAAGCGCTAAGAGTCTTGTCTGGAAATGTCGCCTTCATTAAGGCTACTGGAATGAAATACAGGCATTTTTTGAACCTTCTAAGTTTTTGTCTGCAAACTACGTTTATCCTATGGAAGGGGCAGCCCCATACACAGAAACAAGGTATTTGCATTAACTCCTGTATTGCGCCAACTCTTAGCAATTTATTATTAGCAGAACTTGAGAAAAACATGAATGATCAGTCCCCAGATTTCAAGAATAAAATATTGTTTGATATGCCGGTGATTCTTTAATTTTTTCTTTGCTGCAGCGCTGACTGTTTTAATTCTTTAGCCATTATAACACTTTCTTCTGCGTACGCGAGCACTTATCCCCTCTAGTTGTAAACAAACGAGCTGCCGGAAGGCGGTAGTATTCGCTTTCTTCACGTCAACCTATTATCCGATGACGAATGCATTCACAAGAAGAACGATCCTCGCGCCAACAAGACACTGCTTCCATATCAAACGTCACGCTCAAAGTTGGTGAAGAGGGGAATAGTGAACATAGAATTTCCTAAATATACATTAGAGTGAACTCTGGCGCTAGTGTCTAAAAGATCTGCAGCGCACGGCACTTCAGCGAGGATGAGAATGATGGGTAATACACGGATTTGCCTATTCTTCGTACTTTCATTTGTTTTGGCTTCGCGTGGCTTGAAGCTGCTTTTTCTCGAAACAATAATCGGCAAATGTTCGGCAGGGACGCTTCACCTCCTTAATCTTTTAGGCTTACCACTTCAACAGGAACAGCGAGAACGAACATAGATAATTTGATAGATAGATAATTTGATAACGCGTAGGCGTTAAGAAAGCACTGAAATCAGCAGCGTTGATCCAAAGAATGCAAAGTATGAATGTTGTGGTCCCAGCAGAAATTGAACCCCCATCATTTCGCATGGCAATAACTATTCTGTCACAGAGCCACGCTAGGTTTTGGAACTACTTCTCAAATAGACCCTAATGTTTATGAAACGTCAATCGTGGTTGCACTACCGGCTATTCCATTTTATAAACACTACATATGTACTCCTATGATACACCTGTCACGTTGGGTTAACGTACATTGCAAATAGACGCCACCTGCTGAAGTTGATTGATGTAGCAGTGTCTAGACCTACCATTGTAGCGAGAGCCAGCGCTTCATATAAGCTTTCCGCTTCTGGTGTTGCTATGTTGCTGGTGTCATTGCTACGCAAGTGTAGACAACTGGTTACACGAACTTGTATAGACGTGTGTCTTTGCGTGCATTTGTAAATGTTTTAGTGCCACTACGTAAGTTTTCACTCAGCAATAAAATTACGACAAGTTGCCTTCACACCATTTCTATCACAAAACATAAATTCCCAAGGTTCATCGGATCTGTTTAAGTTTCCCTGCATTCTTCTTTTTTCAAGCAGCCACGGACTGAAACGGCCTTCCCCAGAATATCGTCCCCATTGGGTCATCGTCTGCTTTTCTAGACTGTATATGGATCATTAAAACTACGTTCACTGCATATTGTTAACATAATAAAACCCCACCCCTTCTGTAACGTTCGTCCAAAAAAAGGGGGCCTTCAAAGTAATAAACTGACCTGATTTTTCTGCACAGCGCAGCTGCACTCCGGAGAAATAGGAATGAAGCTGAGCCATATGTCGGCGAACTCACTACATGTGCTCCCATCTAGGCTCACTCAGACTCGGACAGAGCCGTAAGAGCCTTGTCTGACTGAGTCGATGCCACAAACGAGCCTCCATGAAAGCGCACGCCTTCGAGTACTAGCGACAGCGACAAAATACCTGGCGCTATTCGGACGCGCCCGAAATCGGCTAAAAGAAGAAAACAAACATCAACAGACTTCTCGGGCGCGCCGTCTCTCACCTCGAAGGCGCCGCGATACGCCTACCAACTTCCTCGCATCTGTCGTAGAGCGACCTCTGGAAAAATCTCAAAAGAGAGGTACAAGGTGATGCAGAGTTGCAACCACCTCACGAGAGAGGTCCCGCCCTTTCCACAGCTTTGACGGTGAGGCGCGCCGACGAAACGGCTGAAACCTTCCAGAACTCAGGACGAACGTGTTAAAGCGAGCAGCGAATGGTGGTGAGCAGGAGACGAACGAAGTTTTGCGCCAGCGTGCGTAGAGCAGGAGGTGGGAGCTTTTTTGCCATCGGGTAAAGGCTTATGTCGTCAGTGACAAAGCAGATGAGATAAAGAGGTTTTCCACGAGCGGGTGAAGGCTTGCATTACAAGCAGAAGAACAGTGTGTGTTTACCGCTAGTGGGCGAATACACGTTCTGCAGTCGCAGCGCGTGAGTGGCCGACGTATTACCGCGAAGAAGTTTTCTTATCGGAGCGCGGACATTTGACGACGCCACGTTTCTTGGAAAAGAAATTTCGGTAGCAGTGGGACGGTAGCAGCACTGGACTTGAGTTAGTGGTTTGTCGAAAAAAAATAATTCGAACTTTGTTTCAAGAACCTTAGACTGAATAAGTTTGACGAGCATTTTAGTCTTTAAGTGTCTTGGTTAGTGCATGAGATTGCAGTGTAGCGCGTGTTCTTTCTGCCCGTTGTCATGAGTATAGCTTGGTGTGTTGTGTAGCTTGTTGATCTCAGTATCTTGCGATTGGTGACATACTGTATTGGAATATTGCCGAGTGTGCATATTTGTGTATTGTTTGATATGCCGTATTTGAAAATATACTTTTGTTTGTTATCAACTATTCTCTCTGACTCGTTCGTTGGACCACAGCCTGCGTTCGCTGGCGCGTCACATTGGACCAAGTTTAAATTGTCTGTGGTGCAGTTCAGGCAGCTGATACGTCGTCCCTCAGAAATAGCCCGGCGATCGCCTCTTAATAAATAGGACAAGTGACAGCCGAACTGGTAATACTATGGTGGTTTCGATTCCGAAAGAGTTCGATTGAGCAAACGTTTTGAGTCTGAGTCCGAGTTCGAGATATATTTCATGCGTGAATATGACTGAGCTCCGCATTTTAGCCGAATCATAGGCAGAAATCTGTCGATTCTATACATTAGCAAGCCTTCTCTCACGCCAGAGTATAAATGCAAGGAATCAGCATACATACACGTCGGTGTTGCAGCCCGCGCTCAGCTGCTCGACAGCGCCTCGTCCATCACTCTTTCTTCTGCCAAGACTGCGCACACGCCTCTGCTCAACCTGCGCACAACAACGGTTTCATAGGTCAAGCGTTGGACGCATCCAACATCTGCCAAACAACACGGCATTCAGTCAGAGCACGGCGAACGTGAGAGATAGGCTGTGTCTTCCGAAAATTTTCAACCTGCCATTGTGACATGGTTCTTCACTATGACTACTCCAATTCAAAGAAACATCCACAGCCTCCTTCACCCTCCAAACCTACTTACGTTCTTTTTTTCTCGCAGAATAGCTCGCAGGAGCCTCCTCTTGAGGAGGGCCAGTAAACGAAACAGTCTGAACAAAACTGGCGCCACCTGACGCGATAAATATTAGTTCTAGTTCTTCGAAAATAAGTGGCGACTCGCGCTTTCAAAAATAGTCAACAGGGTACACGCATCAGCTTTGTGAGGTAGCCACACTGGTTAGTTAAATGCTGTCGTTAAATATTAGTTAAATGTTTTCAGTTCAAGCTCACATTGTTTTACTAACACATCTCAATCGTCCATGCTCTAGTAGAGCAAGAATTCCATGACATTTTGCGCGATGTCACCACGTTTGGGGCGCAGAATATTTCCCTTTCCCACCCGGCAACAAGCAAATCACTTGCAGTGGCCTTCCACCTATAAACAAACGTACAAAACATGTGGCGTAGAACTGGTCAGTTGGAGGTTTCAACGTGTAACACACAGTGACAAGAAGAAATTAATGGCCCACCTCCACAGAAATCATACTATCCATTACCCAGCTACTCTTGACAAATTGTTACCAAGAGAAATTATTTGCTAGCAGAAACTAATTTTGCATTACTGAAGTGGTTACACCATTCCTCTTGTACCGCTAGCCGTCAGCACCTTTTACACGAACACTTCTATGCGTGGCCAGGGCTAGTTTGGTTGATGCCAGCCGCGAACTGCTGGGTGATTTTGCCGAGATAATACCTCGGTAGGCTTGGATAATACGTTGGCATGTATGCCTAGCATCTTGGCAACATAACCCAAACGTACGTGGTGTCAGCGTCAATCAAACAGCTGCAAGACACTCGGCGGAGCATTCGTGTCAAAGGTGCTGACGGCTGTATCCTAACTGCTAAAAGCACTCCGAAGCGTTGTCTAGAGAGAACGTGCAACATAGGTAAAACGTGCAGGCCAATCACACCACAGAAATGCCTACTAAAATACTCATCACGTAACTTAAGCTTACAAATAAAACGATGATGGGCAAAAACTTAAAGCAGCATAGAGAGCAATTCAGTGTGGGTAGTTGTTTTGGGCACAAGTTTGTTGTTCAGCAACGTGGTTAAACAGGGCAAAAATAAACGACATAAACTGAAAAAATATACAACAAATTAAAAAACTTCAGCTCTGCGCGGAAGGCGCAGCACAGTCAAAGATAAAGCTAAAAGAACGGCCTTTGAGAGCCTTTTCAGAACACTCATTGGACAACTACTGCAAGCACACTTGCTTTAAACCACTAGCGCATTATTAATAATTTTTGGGCGGGAGGCAGTAGGTCAGCATTCGCTATGCTATTTTTCGTCATTCTTCCGAGAAGCCTTGTATCCACTAAACACTTGCAAGGAATTGTCGCGCCAATTGTCCATGCAGTGACTGGAACCTCTATAGTCCACCGCTCTACCAACTGAGCTATCGACGGTCCATGCAGTGACTGACGACAATGAGGAATTACGGCTGAAGTGGGCACGCACCACAGTTAATAGGGAAACGAGAAGACGCTTTTGTAATGGGTTGGAGCATTGGACGGTTCACTTGTTACTCTATTCGCATTATGCGACGACTGGTTGTTTTTTCGTTATTTTAAAACGTTTTATCAGTCGTATTAATGCAACTGCTTTCCAGACATCAAGGCTGTCTAAGGGAAGTTTGCCGAGAAGTCATGAGCACCGTCGTAGCTCAGTGTCCTGTGCTTTCGTAAGTTCCACAAATTTCGCCACGCACTCTCTTAAGTACATTCTTGCGGGTCATGCATCTGAATCACAGTGAAATCCTGTCAAACGGGCCCACCATAAACAGTGGAAACCTGTTAACATTATTAAGTCAAATGGCAAACCATTCTCATTTTCAATCGGCAGAAATCTGATACCGTAAAGGTCTAGCGGGAATCGCTTTTTGATTGTCCTCTGCAATACATCACAAAAGTACACTTCCTCTCAGCAATGTAAAAAAATGTGGTCAATGGTTTCTGGCTTATTAAAAATAAGACAGGCTGATCCCCAAAGTAGAAAGACATCCCTCTTCTAAAAATACCTTGAAGTGCAAGTGCCGCAGTGAAGCCTAAAAAAGAGCATCTTTGTGGCAGGAGTGACTTGCATTATTATAACTGTTTTTAGCCGTCCTGCCCTGCCCTGGACCTCCACTGTATATGAACCCGTACACTGGAACGGGTAAAATTGTATCACAGACATTCCGTAGGACTGCCACTACTTGTTTTCGCAACATTTACGGCATTTTTAATGTACGTATACATAGTAACCATGAACTTTCGTAAGAAATGAAATAAACTCTGTGCAAGCAATGTTTCACGCAGCGAAGAGATGCGTAACACAGCGGAATACTGTTGATTACCTTTTTCAAATGACTTGAAGAATATGCTGCGCAATACATGCCATATTATATGCCACATAAGTTACCCAAAATTTACAAGAGTTATAACAAGAAAACTTGGGTTGTTGCGTTGCCGTTCACACCTTTCATCAATCTGCCGCAGTGTTGAATTGATTTTCAGCAATATATCTCATTCAGATGAACTTACGCCCTAACAGCTGGACGAAACGTAGAGAATAGTGATTTTACCCAAAGCGTCTTTTTTTACTACCCGCCACTATGGTTCAGTGGTTATGCTGCTCCATTGCTGACCCGCAGGTCGTGCAATCGAATTCCCGTCGTGTTTTCAATGTAGGCGAAAATTATCGAGGTCCATGCACTTTGATTTAGTTATAAGTTAAATAA